>NW_018921534.1:0-13901 GCF_002207925.1 Prunus avium
CATCCCTATTTTGAACAATTATCTTCCTTGCACTTGAGATTATGTGTTTGAATCTCACCCCCCCCAATATCGATTGCTTTTATTATTAAAAAAAAAAGAGAGGAAGAGAGACTGTGTCGTGTATGTATCTCAACATTCGTCAAGTTTGAAATTCAATAACAATTAGTTTTTTTTCTGAGGAAGGTTTATTGGGGTGCATAGAGTAATTGGACTTTCTTGGCTTGATGGGGCTCCTACCATTGTTGACAATAGGGCTACTAATTATATTGGCCGTGTTTGTTTTTAAATAGCTTGAGAAAATCTGAAGTTTCAAGCCAACGAAGAAAATTCTTACAAGATTTGATGACCTTAAAGATGGTGCAAGTTAAAAGAACAGTAGGGTTGGTGGCCCTTTGATTGCTACCCGTCGGCTGTTGATTTTTTGGGTGGTCCTTGGTTATATTAACCACAGGCCTCGGCAGAACAGTAGGGTTGGTTGCAATTTGATTGCTACCCGGCGGCTGTTGATTTTTTGGGTGGTCCTTGGTTATATTAACCACAGGCCTCGGCAGCTTCTTTCTTTTCTCTGCAATTCCGTCTTAATTTTTGTCGTGCATGATAAATCGACAGCCGGCGGGTAGCAATCAAAGGACCACCAACCCTACTGTTCTTTTAAATTGCTTGTCGGTTTCGACCAAAAAAAAGTTCATTGGATGCACGTTCAACATGTCTTTTTCCTTTGTTCATAAGTTATTTCGATTGATGGAGCTTAATATCTTTCGATTGATGGGGATGCACTTTAATGGACCAAAGTGCGCAACCCATATGGAAAACCATATCTATTATAGGGTGGATTCTTATCCTGGAGTATGATTTTATCCTGGTATGACAAGACTATTTATATGATATTGGTGTTAGAAGAACAAATTTGATAAAAGCTTACTTACCAAAAATGGCTGTTAGAGATTGCTTGTAATAGATGTTTTGTATTATTTAGGAGGTGTATCCAATTCTAACTTTTAAAGACTTTTTTTTAAGTGAGTGACTTTTCTAGAGTTGAAAGATTCTTAATGACTTTTACATACTTTATAAAGTAAAGTGACAAACTTTCGTATACTTTTGTCATAGAGTTTTATAGACTTTTAAATACTTATTTTTATATTTATTTTACGAATAGCATTTATCTTTTTATGTTGAATTAACTAGTAGGCATACATGGAACAAAAAATTAGAAAAAAATAATTGGATACAATTACGTAAAAGCAAAGAATAGTTCTCCTTAACATTAGAAAATGATAAAAATGACAAAGTACAATTATAAAATGACAAAGGTTCCATTCATTTCAATGACGTTGAATAAACCATAATAAAAATTCCTTTAGAAATTCCAACACTCATTACCGTTGAGTTGCGTTAATAATATAATATATTGTATGCAAACACAGCGCTTTGAAGCTAAAAGCTTGTACGGAGAAGAAAAGATGGGAGACTTCTGTATTGATATAGGTTGTATATGCCCTTAGTTGCAGGATTTGCGGATACACAGATGTTTTGTTTGAGCCTTTATTTTTTATTTATACCATCTCCTTTAGCATATGAGAAAATCAATATAATAAACATATCATGATGATGCAAATATGAGGAAAGGAACAGAGGGAAAGTAAAAAGTAACGTGTGGATGTGACTAATCTGGAGGAAGATGACAAGATGGGATACCAAAGTGGAGCTCTTTTGAAGAAAACAGATCTGTCTGCGTGCTGCTTTGATATAATGAGGGAAGAAAGAATTGGAGACGTTTTGTTTCTATTTTCTCAGCTTCCCAATACAATATAAAGTCTGGTGTAAATTACCAAGACTTTTGGTAGTAAGAATTAGCTTTAAAAGTATTGAAAAGTCATTTATCTAACAAAGTTTTTAAAAGTCATTAACATTTTGGATACCTCAAAACTTTTAAATACTCTTTAAAACTCCCAATTGAATACAACTAAACTTTTAAAGACTATTTAAAAGTCACAATTGAATACCTCCAGACTTTTAAACTCATTAAAAGTCATTAAAAGTTAGAATTGGATACACCCCCTTAGTGCTTTTCCTTTTTTGTGTGATGCCATTGTATTATTTGGTTAGTGCCTACCCAAATTGTATTATTTGAGTAAGGAAAATTTGCATAAATACCACCTAAAATTTTAGGCATGTGCAGGATTACTATCTTAATTTTTAATTTTTTTAGTAACCACCTGAACTATGTAAAGTGTTGGACTTTACCATCTACGTCTAACTCCGTTAAAAATTTTCGCCAAATCAATTCACGTAATGTACATATGATTTTTAAGGGCATTTATGTCAATCATATATATTTAGAAAATTTTAAAACTAACAGAATTTAATTTTAAATGAAAAAAAAATAAGTAGGAAAACTAACCTAATTATTTCACAAACTTCCCCACCTCCTTCCAACACCAATTCTCCCTCACCAAAATAAAGTGAACATTTTCTCTCTGAAATTGAATTATTCTTGGTCGATGGTTGAGGTTGATCTTCATTTTTTTTTCTTTTTTTTTTTTTCTCAAAATTTTGGTGTTAGTTGCTTCACTAGGCTTGGATCTCATACGTCTTGCCTCTTAAAATTTCTTCATAACAAATTACAGGAAGATGAGTTAGGCTTGGATCTCATACGTCCTACCTCTTAAAATTTCTTCAAAACACATCACAGGAAGATGAATTTAGAACGATAAATTAGAGGTCGTCAATGAATCGGGTCGGGCTACCTTAACCCAAATTTTATGGGCTTGGCTAGGTCGGACCAAGCTTTAATTAGGAGAGTAAATAACAAGCCGGGCTAGGTTTTTTTAGAAAATTCAAAGCCCAAGCCCTCCCCATGGGCTAGGCTTGAGAAAGCCCACGGGGCAGAGCCGAGGTTGGCCTATTAGGCAGGGCCGAAATGGGCCTCCTTTGTTTTGCTCTTTTTTTTTTCCTTTTTTTTTTCTATGTTTATCCACATATTTAATGGGCATGTTCTCCATTTTTTATTTAATTTTCTGCAATTGATGCATATGAGAACAAATTATAGATATAACAATAAAAGATGCTTCATTACATGAGAATTGAAAATAGATATCAAACCAACAGGAGTTGGTTCAAGTGGAAGGGGCTTGGATCCTTTAAACAAGAGGTCCTGGGTTCGATCACAGGCGCTTGCGAATAGAGCAGACTTTGTTGGGAGAGGTCCCCGCTTTGCGCCCAAATTAAAAGAAAAAAAATAATAAAAAGAGAAAAATATTGAAAAATATTTATTTCACATTATAAAAAAAGAGGAATAAGGGACTACATTAATTTTTTAAAAAAAACAACATCATGGTGCGCTTCCTAATTCCACAATAAGAGCTTTTAGTTTGGCCCTCTGGACCTCTTCTCTTGGGTTTTCACGCATAGCTTCTTGGGGCTCATCACTTAAGCTTCCAAAGATCACACCCTTAACTTGAGCATAACTTGTGTCGTGATCTTGTTGATTCCGTTTACTCGGTCGATCTAGGGCCTCCAACTGCTTTTTGCATGTCTTGAGAATAAAAATCTACCATCTTTGATAGCTTTTGATTCTCTTCTTGCAATATTTCAAGCTGATGTCGATTCGCCTCTGCCGTCTTTGCCCTCTCCCTCTTTAAACTCCTTATAACACGCTGACAATCTTCAACTAAACTCCACTTTGCCACCAACTAAGCTCTTAGCACCTACACCACATGAGATTTCACAATGAGGCGATTCCCCACACTTGCGGCAGATGCCGCACTTTGCACGCTTAGTGCCATGGCGTTACTCACCACCCGATTATCATTGCTCGTCCCTAGCACGCACACATCCTTGGGAGTCCCCAAACTCCTTGCAACTCCAATAACAACATCGTTGTTAAGGAGTAATGAGTCGTTTACGATCACTGGTCCTTGTGAGGAAGCAAAGTAGGGCATCCACACTGGTGCAACCCCTTGCCCCCATGTCCGTTTTGGAGGAGCTAGGTTTAGATCGAGAGAAAATGGGAATGAAAATGCCATTTTATTTCTGAGTTTGAGGAGAATGTGAAGGAAGAAAATTAGCGGAGCTAGGTATTTTGTTTTATGAGTTGTGATTTTTTTTCTCCCCTTGTTTCCTTTTATAGTCATCTATTATGACACCTGTTTTTTATTTTTCCCGCGTTCCTCGAGCTCCACACCAGTAATTTCTGCCTTTCTGCCTTCGTGATTTCCGCTTTGTGTTTCCCCCATTCTTCGAGCTCTACACCAGTAATTTCTGGCTTTCTGCCTTCGTGATTTCCGCTTTGTGTTTCCCCCGTTCTTCGAGCTCCACAATTGTCTTAATTATAATAATAATTTTTAATTTAATTAGAAAAGAGAGAGAGAGAGAGAGAGAGAGAGAGAGAGAGAGAGAGAGAGAGAGAGAGAGAGAGAGAGAGAGAGAGAGAGAGAGAGAGAGAGAGAGAGAGAGAGAGAGAGAGAGGCAATTTAAAAGAAAAAAAAGAGAGAGGAGAGATGAGAGATGAGAGAGTGAAAAGAAAGAAACAAAAAAACAAGGGGGTTGGAGGCAAGGGCTGAGATTTAGGCACCTAAACTCAAGCCTAACTCCCTAACTAACAGGCCGGGCCGGCTCATGACTCATAACGAGCCAGCCCGGGTGGGCCTCCATTGGCCATGACCCTTATCGTAGATCATTGCCTCTAAAAATTTGTTCACTACACATCCCCTTCAATAATATGATGGTAGATTGACCTTGCGAAGGCTATATCTGAAGGAAAAGCAAGCAGAGCCATGCCACTAGAATACAGATTTTTGTTTTGTAAATTTTTTATTAAGTTATTCGGTGTTGACTTTTCAATTTAAAAAATGTATTTGGAAATCTTGTTGGCTCAATCACTTTTCTTTCTTTGTTTCTACTCTTCTAGATTTGGGAAGGGTTACTTTGGCTATGAGTGAGAACTAGTGTAGGAAGGGGATGGGAAAGTCGTGGAAAAATTAGGTTGGTTTTTTTTTTTCCTATTAGTTTTATATTTTTTATTTATAGTGAATTGATGAAAATGTCCTTTAATAATACATTTGAAGCATGTGACTTGATTTAACGAAAATTTTTAAAGAAGTTAGACGTAAGTGGTAAATATTCAACATTTTAAATAGTTCAAGTGGATAATAGAAAAATTAAAAATTCATGAGGTAAGACATTTGTGCAAATTTCCCTTTGGGGTAAATAAAGATGGCTTGTAAAAGCTTCCACTCGTGATCATGGTCTTAAATATCGGAGGTATCGGAAGTATCGGAAGTCAAAAAACACGGAAATATCGCAGGAAATATCGGGATATTATCGGTATCGGAAAAAATTGAATAAAAACCACGGAAATTGTAAGAAAAACTTGGAAATTTTTATTGAAACTTTGTAGGATGTTTATTTAGTCAATTATCTATTAGTTTATCACAAAAAATTGGAAGGAAATGCATTGCATGATGGATTTAATTGATTTAAGTTGATTATATAGCGAGCTGGCAAACACCGTAAGTGTAGAAATATGTAGTAATTAATGAAAGAAGATTAAACACACCATAATCATTTATATATAATGAATTACTACAATATTTTACACTTTATACATTGCATGGTAAGATACATGAGTGACTTAGTACCACATAGAGTTCCTATGAGGTTCAAAATTTTCACTATCTTCATCATCTCTATGTGTAGAGTAAGTATATTTTGAAGAGTAGTCATCAAATGATAAATCCCCAAAATAGTTTTCCATGTAATTGTTAACATGCCACCCATATGGATCCGAGATTGGTTGACGTTGTCCATAAGCAAAATCATTTGAAGATTGAGTCTCGGATTCTTTCCATGTGTCACTTGATTCCATCCCAACAGGAATGGGATATGAAGGGTAGAGAAATGGTTGGTTATGAGTATAACCATAGTTACTACTCATCTCATATGAAAATTTATTTCTTGCAAAAAGAATTCAAAACAAAACCATGTATATATATAAATATTTTAGTATTTTCACAAAAACATAAGTGATATGGTGGTTAAGATGTTGAAGGAGTAAAATGGTTTTCACAAATACCATGTATATAAATATTTTTGGGTTTCGTATCGGGATATTATCGGGATATTATCGATAATATCTCGATATATTGCCCAAATCATTCATAAAAATGTTGAAAATATCTTCCCGATATTATCGGGATAATATCGATATATTGACATGCTTTGTTTATTAGCTCAATGAGCTACTTTTGTATTACTCTAGGAGACATGCTTTCCGTAGAGTACCCAAATCAGTTCAATGAGCTACTTCAGTTCTCTACATTTTTTGAGTTTCATATCGGGATATTATCGGGATATTATCGATAATATCTCGATATATTCACCAAATCATTCATAAAAGTGTTGAAAATATCTTTCCGATATTATCGGGATAATATCGGGATAATATCGATATATTGACGATAACTATATGGTTAGTTGTTAAAATATCGGACCCCCAAAAATCAGATATTATCGGGATAATATCGGAGATATTATCGATATTTAAGACCATGCTCGTGATAGATAAGTCCAGACCCAAATTGTTCTCAAATGTCTTTACCTACCCAAGTTGTTCTGAAATGTCTGTACCTAAGTTTGTCTCTTAGCTTAGAGGATACATATAAACGACTTAAAAGAGTTGATCCTGAAAAGATATTTTCATGCTGTCTTTATATGTCTCAACAATCGTGCCAAAAATTAATTAAGAGTTAGGCGAGAGATGGATTTCTTGAGTTGCATTCTAATGTGTCTTATGGTTGCCTGGATCTCAATCCATGCCCTCTATTATTCATTTGCAAGAACAAGTCCCAAAAATCTTCCACCTGGACCAAAGCCACTTCCTTTCATTGGAAATCTTCTAGAGCTTGGAAACCAACCCCACCTCTCCCTAACCAAGCTTTCACAACGCTATGGCCCCATTATGACTTTACATCTTGGCCAAATCACAACTGTTGTAGTTTCTTCATCCGCCATAGCTAAACAAGTCCTCCAAACCCATGACCAATTGTTTTGCAACCGAACAGTATTAGATTCAATCCAAGCCTGTAAACATGGCGAGAACGGCATGCCCTGGATACCTGTTTCAGCTAAGTGGAGAAACCTTCGCAAAATATGCAACTCCCAATTGTTCGCCACCAAAGTTCTCGACGCTAGCCAAGCCACCCGTCACCTAAAAGTGCAAGAGCTCATAGCTGATGTCCATGAAAGCGTTGTAAAAGGTGATGCAGTGGAGATTGCAAGCGCTGCTTTCAAAACTACGCTCAATTTGATGTCGCGGACTGTCTTCTCTGTGGATTTAGCGGACCAGAACAGTGAGAGGGCTAGAGAGTTCAAGGAGCTGGTGCGGAGTATTATGGAAGAGATTGCGAAACCAAACTTGGCTGACTATTTTCCAGTGCTTAAAAAGATTGACCCCATGGGGATACGGCGCGGTTTGACTCGTCACTTCCTGAAGATGTTTGACCTCTTCGATCGCTTGATCATCCAAAGAATGGAATCAAGAAAAGCCCCTGACTATATCATGACCAGTGATATGTTAGATACCCTTATAAACAGTAGTGAAGAGAAAAATGAGGATATGGACATGGTTGAAACTCAACATTTGTTCCTGGTTAGTGGCTATCTGTATATATGTATAAATTGCTTAGATTTCAAAATTAATTATGACTACTATACATTTTCACTTTTGTTTTCTTTTTGTTAATTGCTATTTGTACCATCTAAACTGATTATTTCATTTGCTACTGTCTGAGGTCGAGTTTACCACGAAAATGGTAGATCAGATGTTGAATTGATATGGTATAAGTATTAATTCGTACTAATTAATCAATTTGGTCAACTATTATAGGATCTATTTGCTGCTGCCACAGATACAACTTCAGCCACATTAGAATGGGCAATGGCTGAGCTACTACGCAATCCCGAAAAACTGTCAAAAGCTCAAGAGGAGCTGAAGCACATCATTGGCAAAGGAAAACCAGTGGAGGAACCAGACATCACTCGGCTCCCTTACTTACAAGCCATAATCAAAGAGACCTTCCGCTTGCACCCAGCAGCTCCATTGCTACTTCCTCGCAAAGCCGGAGCTGATGTAGAAATCGGCGGGTACATTGTACCAGAGGGTGCACAAGTTTTGGTCAATGCATGGGCCATAGGCAGAGACCCCAGCATCTGGGACAACCCGAACTCGTTTATGCCGGAGAGGTTCTTGGGATTGGACATGGATGTTACAGGGAGGAACTTTGAGCTTATCCCGTTTGGTGGTGGACGGAGAATTTGTCCTGGGTTGCCGTTGGCAATGAGAATGCTGAACTTGATGTTGGGGTCACTTCTTAACTGCTTTGATAACTGGAAGCTTGAAGATGGGGTTGCACCAGAGACCATGAACATGGAAGACAAGTTTGGCCTCACTTTACAGAAGGCTCAGCCTCTAATAGCCGTGCCCATGACATAGGAGATCCTAGCTAGCTATTGGTTTTCACGTACATTAATAAAAACCATGCACTGTATCCTCCTAGTTATCAAGTCTCAAACTCAATAATAATCAATTGTTGTGAAAGTGTTACTGTAACCCATTGGTTTACCTATGATTAATTACTGTTACCCATTGGTTTAATAAACGCAATTGTTTTTTTCTCCCATTATCTATCTACTGTCTCATACAGTATTAATAATTTAAGGTAAAAAGTCACTTTTGGTCCCTGTAGTTTGGCATTTTTATCACTTTGGTCCTTGTCGTTTCAATTTGGTCAATTTTGTCCCTGTGGTTTCAAATTGAAGCAATTTAAGAACAATCCTCAATTTCTGTCAATTTTTTTTAACTTCTGTTAGTTATGGAGGGGTAATTCGGTCAAAAAAATTATTTCATTTTAAAATAAATATTAAAGACAAATAAATAAATAAAAATCTTCAAATTGAAAAAAATAACGACAAACCCAGTCAAAGCCAATTCCACCCCATTGCAACCTCCCCACATATCAAAACTTTAAAACAAAAACTAATATTAATAACAAGAAGAACAAATATATCTTAAAGAATAAAATAACAAAAAAAAATCAAAAAAATAAAAACTAGAACAAGAACAGTCGAACCAAACCCAGAAAAAGGCAACCCCATCTCATCTTCCCCAACCCCCAACCCCCATCCCAACCTACCCTTCCCCATACCCACCTCCGATGCTCAACGGCAGCGGAAACCCGTGCACCCTGTCCTACCCGATGACTGCCACAGCGACTGCGACTCCTCGTCCTCCGTCGTTGACGACGGCGATGATTGCGTCATGACGTCGTCGTTTTGGAGAGTCTCTCCTTTGATGTTCGATCTCAACCTGTGGCCGACCCCCATGATGGACGACCTTGATTTATTCAAATTCGGTGAGGTTTGTGGTGATGATCATTCAATCCACCCCTTTGTGCCTCTAATTACCGTATGGATCTCCAAAATGCTCCCCCTTTTTCCCTATTTTTTGTTCTGCCCTTATTTTCTAAGGAAGATCCACCCCTTTATTCAAATCTGTTACTTGGTGGTTGAGAAGAAGAATTTGAGTTTTTTCTTTTTTGTTTCTTCTTGTTTTGTTTTAATTCTACCTTGTTAGAATATTATGGTGTAGAAATAGCATCTGGGTTTTCATCTTCAACTTGATGGGTTTTGGAGGAATATTCTCTGTATTGTGGAAGGTAATATTAGACCTTGTTTACCCAACACTAGATCTCATCTGGGTTTTTGCTCTCTTGATCGGAATTGGGTTAGGCTGGGTTCGCTAATTTTTTTTTCAATTTGAATATTTTTATTTATTTATTTGTCTTTAATATTTATTTTTAAATGAAATAATTTTTTTGACCGCATTACCCCTCCACAACTAAACAGAAGTTTTAAAAAAAATGACAGAAATTAAGGATTGTCTTTAAATTGCTTCAAATTGAAATCACAGTGACAAAATTGACCAAATTGAAACTACATGGACCAAAGTGGTAAAAATGTCAAACTACAGGGACCAAAAGTGTCCTTTTGCCATAATTTAATCCCACCAAAAGTAAACTTTTGAATTAACAAAAGTGCTTTTAGTCGACAAAAAAAGACGTCTACGACTTAAAATCAACATGTAGTGGTGTCTAATCATCAATTCCGTCCATTTAAGAAAATCATCAGTTGATGTGAGCCCACTGATCAGTATTTTCAATTTGGTATATAATGAAGGCTAGGAAAAAAAAAATCAAGAACAAAAATAACTTGAAATTACCTATAGGATGACTAAGAATGCATAGAAGGGGGGTGAATAGGCCAATTTAAAATTATAATCAATAAATAAAAATAAACTTTGGTAGCATGATTGACATGGCTTATCAATCCTAAAACGTGATGAGCATAAAATAAAGGAACACGCAAAGAATTATTTTACGTGGTAAAACCCCACGTCTGAGGAAAATCCATAGGACTCCTCAATCCAAAATAAATCCACTATAGAATGATGATTACAAAAAGTACTCACACACTTATCCTATACACATTCTAGATAATGTTTACCGACTTCTTCATAACTCAACTTCTTCCACATGATGATCTTTTCACACTCCTTATATTGAACACAATACTGGTCCTGATTGCTTCATACTCGCCGGAGGAAAACCACCACCACGGTCTTGGTGCCCTCAACCGTATTTGATAAATCACCAAATAAACATGGAACACTAGATGACTTTTCTCAAAGATATGCACAACAACTTTTCTTAGGAAATTTAGAAGCTCAACCAAAATATATGAAAGTTGTACACAGGAAAAGAGAAGCACACAATCTTTTACACAAAACGTGTTCTCTCTAGTAAGAGAGAAACACAAGAACCCACGTGAAAAATATCCTATCATAAATATTAGATTTGATTCTCTTTGGGTTGTAAGAAAAGACGCCAACTAAAGCAAGATGTGAGGAAATACAGATGACTTCCACTACAGCCAATCTTTAAGGGAGAAACAATATTACACTACAAGAAAAACAGGTATTAGTGGCCACCCACTTGGTCACAGAAACTACCCTTTTTGGTCACTGAATGCAATCAGTATCCAAATATTGGAGGTCACTGGGTGGTCACTAGAAGCTCGTCACAAATTCTACTTAGTGGCCAATGTCAACTATTGGTCACTACAACATAAAGAATCAATGGCTATCCCTGTCTGGTCACTAATAAAAACGCTATTAGGGCATCAAGCTTTTTGGAATCACAACTCAGAATCGAAATTCAAAGATAAATCAAAACTAAAATCCGTGAAAAATATCAGAACTATATAGTAGCCCTTGAAATTGGTTTAGACATACACTAAAAGTCCATAGCACATTGTTCATCAAAGTGAAGGCTAATAAAGAAACATAACTGGCACTTGGATATAAAAAGGCAACAACACTACAACACAGACTTAAGAATAACATGCTTTACTAGTTTAGGATAGCAATCGATGTGTGAAATTGTGAGGGATGCAATCGACCCGTACGTAAAGCATGCACCTGAATCAATAGCTCGGAAATAAGAAATAATACTTTTTGTATGTTTAATTACTTGTCCAGTACGACCCAGTTGGCTCGATTGCATCTTGCTTCAATGGATTGTGAAATTCAACACAATATATAACAGTCTAATCAGGACATGCATTGTTTATATCAGAACATGTCCACTGCAAACTAAAATTCACAACAAGCAGTAGATAAAAAAAAAATGCAATAATCAGAACTAAAATCAAAATTGAACCTAAAATCAAGCTCTGACTGAGTACCAAAAGAAAACCTAGCTGATTTAAGGACACAAAGTTTTGCTTAAAGCCTTTATTTATCAAATAAAACCTAGAGAACTTGGGAATTAGGGAATAGAGAATCAGACTCAGAGTCACAATCGTACTCAAATCAAACTCAAGTGAAATCAAAACTAACATTGAAAGCAAACAGAAATAGAAAGCTCACATGATATTGGGAAAAAACTTAGAAATCAAAACGACAGAGACTAAGAGGATGACGCTCGTCGAAGAAGACGATATCGCTGGCCTTGCTCTGAGCTCGCTCGTCTTTTTTTTTTCTTTTAGATGCTTTCCCTCTTCTTGCACACGCGCGTTTTGAAAACAAAAAATAAAGTTTAAAAAAAGTTAATTGGTCACTGATGTATTAAATAGCATAAGTAAGGCTAGCTTGGCATATGTGTTGGTCACTAACTTTATTATTTAAGTTGTTTTTAGTGACTAATTTAAATACTGGTCAGAAAATTTAGTCATTAAAAATTAAAAAAATATGTCTTAATCAATTTACTGACCATGTAGCATTATTGGTCATTAAATTCATTGTATTTGTGACCATTATTAATGTGGCCACAAGGAAATTGGTCACTACTGATCTTTTTTCTTGTAGTGTTAATCAATTAAACCAATTGGGTATTAATTTAAACATGCTCTCCAAGTCAAAGATGATGAAAAAAATAATATTTTAACATAAATCAAAATAAGGTCCAACTAGGAAAGAATCTCAAGAGATAAAATCTAATCCTATTTAAAATAGGACTAACATAAGCACTTGAGTGAAAATAACTCCAACTAGGAATCCTATAATGAATGCATGATTATGTCATGATTTACTTAAAATTAAGTTCCTCATATTGATCAAGTCATACTTCAAAAATCCGGGTTTGAATGTGTTGCGCCAAAACTTCTAGTAAAAGATATTCACACACTAATACCCGACCTATGCTAGAGCCTAGGAAACACCAATACAATTTTCATACTAACAATCTCCCCCATTGGCATTTCCTAGACAAAGCACCTATTACAACTCAAAAGAAATTGCAAGGGATTTAACAAATGAAATCCTCACTACTACAAAAAGGGCAAATGACGACCAGAAAAAGACGACGGTAGAACAAAAAATCGTCGTTGTTTTTAAAAAGACGACGGTAACAAAAAACCGTCGTGGATAAGTGACTTAAACAACTAAAAAATGGAGATACTGTTGAGAATTTTTTTATAACGACGCACACAAATAAAAAAGCGTCGTCTTATTAAAAAGCTTTTCTTTAGAGTTAAAATCTGACCAAAAAACAACGACAGCAGGTATGACAAGCGGCGTCTTTTAAAAATCAAGTGTCCTTTTTTTGGTAAAGACATGGTTGTTTTGAAAGAACTGTCGTCTATTATATGTAAAGATGACGATTTTTTTATAAAAAGGGTCGTCTATTATGAAGTAAAGACGACGGTTTTCATATAAAAAGGGTCGTCTATTATGAAGTAAAGACGACGGTTTTCATATAAAAAGGGTCGTCTATTATGAAGTAAAGACGACGGTTGTTTATAAAAAGGGTCGTCTATTATATGTAAAGACGACGGTTTTTTATAAAAAGGGTCGTCTATTATAAGTAAAGACGACGGGTTTTTTTATAATAGGGTCGTCTATTATATGTAAAGACGACAGTTTTTTTATAATAGGGTCGTCTATTATATGTAAAGACGACAGTTTTTTTATAATAGGGTCGTCTATTATATGTAAAGACGACAGTTTTTTTATAATAGGGTCGTCTATTATATGTAAAGACGACAGTTTTTTTATAATAGGGTCGTCTATTATATGTAAAGACGACAGTTTTTTTATAATAGGGTCGTCTATTATATGTAAAGACGACAGTTTTTTTATAATAGGGTCGTCTATTATATGTAAAGACGACAGTTTTTTTATAATAGGGTCGTCTATTATATGTAAAGACGACAGTTTTTTTATAATAGGGTCGTCTATTATATGTAAAGACGACAGTTTTTTTATAATAGGGTCGTCTATTATATGTAAAGACGACAGTTTTTTTATAATAGGGTCGTCTATTATATGTAAAGACGACAGTTTTTTT
>NW_018921534.1:63345-86134 GCF_002207925.1 Prunus avium
TTTTTGGTTATCATCTCACCTTCTTTCCTTCCCTCTTCTATGGCCAGACCTGGTGGGAGAAAGAAATTGGTAAGGGCGCTGGTCTGAATGGTGTTTTGCTCAAGTATCCTTTGGTTTTTTGGATGGCTTGTGTTGGGATTTGTCTTTGGCCATGTGCTGGAGGCTCCCAGCAGTCCACTCACATGGGTAGCTTTGGTTTTGTCGTTGTTTTTGTTTCCAGCTAAGTGCTGGAGAGATGGCAGATATTTTCCTTGGTTACTTTGGCCTCCCTAAGGTGATGGATTAGCCCATTAAGGGGATGGGCTAATTTCCTAAAGTGATGGGCTATTTTATTAAGGTGAAGGGCTAATTTTTCTAGAGTATTGGGCTTCCTTTTCTCTCTCTTTTATGCTTACCCACATATTTGGGCTCAAGAAATGGGCTTGAGTTTTGGGCTCCCAAGAAACCCAAAACTTCCATTTCTCGGCTCATCAATGGGCCTTATGAAAGCTTGTTACCATCCATACCACAACCCACTCAGCAAGCCCCGAGCATTTGCGTGGCTTGGGCCCACTTAAGCTTGTAGCGTGGCTATGTGTGAAATAATGATTTCCTGCTTGGCATGGCATGTTGCTTGGCGTGCTTGAATTTTGTCATCTTTGAAAGGAGACATAATGCTTGACAAAATAATTAGCATGAGCTTGTAGAGCCAATGCCTTTTATAGGCTCATTTTAATTCTTAGCGTGATAAATTGCATATTTATTTGGCATGGCACGTGATCGTGGCTCGTGCAAGCGTGCATGAAGAATTTCGCATGCCCCGCATCGGGTTTCTTCTTAATAAGGTGTCGTACTGGGCCGGGAATTTATTTGGGCCCAACCCTTGATTTTTTGGGCCTCAATACACGTCATCATAGTTAATAGACTTTTGGATGGAGTTGATAGTAGAGGGTAAAGTGGGTTACCAAATCACCGTCAAGCGAGGTAAGTGGGCGACTTTAGGTTTGGAGGGGCAATGTGAGATTTGACTGTAGTTTCAGGGGCATTAATATAAATAAACCTTTAATTTATTTTTAATCTGATCCATTTCTATTAGTCTTATGTTAAAAGTTCAAAAATGTAGTGTGAGGAACAATTAGAAACAAACAAACGAAGGCCAAATAAACAATGTTGTTCTTGAATTGGTAAACAAATCTACCACCAAATGCACAATCCTTCGTTATAATAGGCCCACTATTATTAAACAATGCTAAACTCTAGATAACATCTTTCAATAAAGTTTTCTAGTGCTTGTAGATGTTGGCTTTGTTGAAGAATGATACACAGCTCACTAAATTTAGGTGGTAAGATTACAAATGGTCTCGTTAAACTAAAGTACTTTATTCTGTAATTTAACAAAAGTACTTACTAGTTTTATATTATTATAATTATGTTCTAATTTACGGGAAGGAGATTGAACTCAGGTGTGAAGGACGGATATACTACCCTAGCTAATTGGCCAAACTCATGTCTGCAAGTAATTAGCTTATAAGCATTTGATTATGAGATTTTACAAATGTGGAGAAAACGAAAATAGAAGTGAAGTGTGGTTTAAAACCTAAACCCAATTCTGTTTCAGTTAGGCCCTTGGGCAACTGGGTCCAAATACCATCAGGAGGCCTCTTATTCTTGATCCACAAAAGAGGAAGGAACAAAGTAGAATCAAATGGGGTATAAGAGAAAATGGAAATAATAAAGTTCAAATTAAAAAAAAAGGAAAAAAAGTTTAAGAGAGGGAGAATCTCTTCATTCCTTGAGTTCTTTGTCAGGCAATGGAGGGAGAGGGTCAAACCTAGAAAGATTATTTTATCATTTCACCCATATTTTCAATTGAGCTGTGAGAAGATTAAGAACAACGGTGACCTATATGATATTCTATTGTTGACTGAGTAGCTTCATGGCTCTGAGCTCTGAACCATGAAGTGGTCATTTTCATTTAGACTTAACCATTAAAGCTGAGCCAATGGGTTCCCACCACAGTGGTGGTGGATTCCCCTTACCCCCACGGCACCCAGGATCGAACTCCAGTGGGGTTTCTTTCCTCCAATGTAACTAAAAAAAACCATTAAAGCTGATTCTAAAGCATCAAATCTTGGTTGTTTCAATGGTTCTATCTATCTATCTAGTAGTACTAGTAGTTACCCTTTCTTTTTCATAACAAAAGTTGATCAAATAAGAATGAATGTGTCGACACTGAAAATCTGCAATTCATGATCGAAGTACTAGGAGATGTCAATGAAATTAACTTGGCTTAAAGGAGGACAATGCATCAAGTTCATTTTAGGCCATCCCCAATGGGAGCCTTAAATTGGGCTCTACCTCTTTGGTGCTCATAAATATAGAGCCCAAGTGCAAAAAGGCATCCCCAATGGAAAAAATTTTGGGCTCCATACTTCTCCTTTGGACCTTCTTTATTTTTAACTTGACATGTGTTTCTCCTTACACTTAAAATAATGTCATTAATATAAGTGGACTTGTGTAAGGTTGCTAGCATTCCCCCCTAATCCTAAATGGGAGCATTTTTGCTCACCACCCTTAACTAGAGGTGCACCCTCACCACCACCTCCAAAGGGTGACACGTGTCCTATTATTAACCTTAGTTAACTTTTATGTGGAAATCTGAAAAAACAAATAAATAAGGGCCCACAGCCTTCTCTCCCCTTCCTTTCTCCTTTTCCCCTTCCTTTTTTTTTTATTTTCTTTCTTTCAGCCTCTCTCGACCCATTCTCTCTTCCTTCCTCCTTTTCCCCTTCCTTTTTTTTTCTTTTCTTTCTTTCAGCCTCTCCCGACCCATTCTCTCTTCCACATTCTGTATCTCTCCCTCTCTTACACTCTTTGCAAAAATATAAATGATAATTTAATCTCTTTCACCTTTTCTGTTTTTTTTTTTTCTCTTTTGGAATTGCAGTGAATTTCTCGGCAGCCAAACAAAGTGAGAGATTAAAAAAAAAAACGGAATTTTTTTTTTCTCTTTTGGAATTGCAACTGTTGTTGCATAAGTATCAGATTTGCAGACACAGTAAAGGCTGATATATTATCAATTTCGATTTTCATGTATTTATTTCATTGAAGGGTTTTTTTTTAATCAAACAATTCAATCAGCACAAAACGGAAATATAATTAGAAGAGAGGAGAAAATATGATCTCTGCTATTTTGCCTCCATCAAAATTGTTGAGTCAGTGGTCCCAAACACCTTGAATTTGACACGAACAAAAGGAAAGGCCAACAACCGAGTAGGACAAACTGGATTAATCAATTGCAAAACTTGATTAATTAACTCTAATTAACAAGACTGAATTGACTAACTGCCCATGATCCTAGATGCCACCTACTGTTTACAGATTTAGGTTCTACACTCTTTGTTATCTCAGCGGCTGCATGCATATATTTTTCATTTTTAATTAACAAAGAAAAAGCAAAACAAAGATACTCACATACAGAATGAGGGAGAGATACAGAATGAGGAAGAGAGAATGGGTCGGGAGAGGCTGAAAGAAAGAAAATAAAAAAAAAAGGAAGGGGAAAGGAGGAAGGAAGAGAGAATGGGTCGGGAGAGGCTGAAAGAAAGAAAATAAAAATAAAAAGGAAGGGGAAAAGGAGGGAGGAAGGGGAGAGAAGGCTGTGGGCCCTTATTTATTTGTTTTTTCAGATTTCCATATAAAAGTTAACTAATGTTAATAATAGGACACGTGTCACCTTTGGAGGTGGTGGTGAGGGCACCCTGAGCAAAAATGCTCCCAATCCTAAATATGTGGACTTGTGTAGAGCTTAGAGCCCTAGCGGGCCCCACATTTTGAAAAACTGAACCTGCATGAAAAACCAGCGGGCCCTACATATTGAGAGCATTAAAAATTACTTTTTCTGTTGCGCAACGATCCTTTTTTCCCCCTTATGTTTGCTGTTTCATTCTTCTTCATTTTTTACCTCTTTGCTTTCATTTTTTTATTCATGGACTTACTTCAATTGTTCTATGTTTCTAGATTTAAATATGCTTCCTTTTTTAAGAACAAATTTGAAACATTAGGACTTTATATTTTATTGTGTTTACTTTCAATTTTTTTTTTTCAATCTTTTTCAAATTTTGATTGTTTTTGGTAGAAATGCTTGAGAAAAAAAAAACTAATATAACATAAACATACATCAAAACAAAATAAGTTAACAACAACAAAAATTAACGCGTAAAATAAATTACATCATAAAAAAAAATTTATAGAGCCTCTCATTATGAGAAAGATACCTTTAGAGCTCGTAATATTTCATCAGAGCTCTAAATGAGGCTCTATCCACCATATTTAGAGCCTCAACCATTGAGGATGGCCTTAGAGAGCCCCCATTGTGAGAAAGATACCTTTAGAGCTCGTAATATTTCATCAAAGCTCTAAATGGGCTCTATCCACCATATTTAGAGCTCAACCAAGATGGACTTAGATAACCTGATAAGATCATGAGATTTGTAAATTAAATTACCATCTTTTTCAATCCACAACGTGAAGAAAAAGTTGATGGCATAGAGACAAACAACGCGGTCCAAATAATAAAAGAGATATTTAGTCATAAATTCATTCTTAGCACTAAAACTATTAATAAACTCTACACTATTTAATTTCTGTAAACAAACCCAAAAAATGATAGCTTGCTTTATTGAATTTAATTTTGATTATTAAATTACTTTGATACCCTATTGAGTGTTTTGGACTTTTTTATGAGGTTTTGAAGTTGAATTTGTTTTAAGAAATCAATGGCAGTTTTGTAATTTAAAAGTAGTTAAAAACCTTTTTGTTATGTTATAAATGGACTTCGGGTATGTTTCTAAAGTCCATTTTATATAAGGTTTTTTTTATATAATTTGGGCTCTTATATTAGATATAATAGTGAATCTCCCATAATAAAATGCATCACACTCAAACAGAGACAGCGGGACTTTCAGGAAAAACGACGAAAACGAAGTCAGGTGCGGATGGGGCTCTGTATTTTGTGTATTTTTTAGTTTTTGTGTCGACTTGAGAGCTGGTTCCCCTCATGACAGTAGCAGAAAAATTCTCCACAGCTTCGTATTTTAGAAGCACATGGGCTTCCCAAGAGATAGAAGAGAAGTTCACTTAAATATTTTTTCTTAAGAAAAGAGGTATATATTATTACTGTCTATTTGGCCACACCTAAGTTTTTCTCTTTCGTGTTTATCTCATAGCATGTATGTAGGATATATATCTGTAATGAAAAAATATGCTCATGTCCTCTAAACAATTGGGCCAAAAATTAACGGCTGGAAGAAGAGAGAGAGATGGATTTCTTGAGTTGTGTACTATTATGTCTTATGGTTGCCTGGATCATAATCCAAGCCCTCCAATATTCATTTGCAAGAAGAATTCCCACAAACCTTCCACCTGGACCAAAGCCATTTCCTTTGATTGGAAATCTCCTAGAGCTTGGAAACAAACCCCACATCTCTCTAACCAAGCTTTCAAAACGCTATGGCCCCATTATGACTTTACAACTCGGCCAAATAACCACAGTTGTAGTTTCTTCATCCACCGTCGCCAAACAAGTCCTCCGAACCTATGACCAATTCTTTTGCAACCGAACAAACGCAGATGCACTCCAAGCCTGCAGCCATGCCAAGCACGGCATGCCCTTCATACCTGTTTCAGCTAAATGGAGAAACCTTCGCAGAATATGCAACTCCCAATTGTTCGCCACCAAAGTTCTCGACGCCAACCAAGCCAACCGTCACCTAAAAGTGCAAGAGCTCATAACTGATGTCAGCGAAAGCGTGGTGAAAGGTAAGGCAGTTGAAGTTGGAAGGGCTGCTTTCATAACTACCCTCAATTTGCTGTCACGTACTGTCTTCTCTGTGGATCTAGCGGACCCGAAAAGTGAGACGGCTAGAGAATTCAAGGAGTTGGTGTGGAGTATCATGGAAGAGGTCGGGAAACCAAACTTGGCCGACTATTTTCCTGTGCTTAAGAAGATTGATCCCATGGGGATACGGCGCCGTTTGACGAAGCACTTCCGGAAGATGTTTGACCTCTTTGACAGCTTGATCTTCCAAAGGTTGGAAACAAGAAAATCACATGATTATGTCACAGCCAATGATATGTTGGATAATCTTATAAACATGAGTGAAGAGAAAATCGAGGATATGGACATTCCTGAAACTCATCATTTGTTTCTGGTTAGTTATGGACATAGCTTTCCTACACATACTAATTGCTTAGAGTGTATCTTTTTGTGATTATTAAGGTTGTTTTTGTTTATACCATCTAAACTGACTTAAAGACCGAATTTACTACGTAGACGGTTGAGATGGTATACTTAGTTTTATTAGTTCATTATTATACATATATGCTAGCTCCGATTAATTTTCTGACTAAGTAATCAACCATTTGGTGAATAATATAGGATTTATTTGTTGCGGCCACAGAAACAACTTCAGCCACATTGGAATGGGCAATGGCTGAGCTACTATGCAAACCGGAAAAACTGTCAAAAGCTCAAGAGGAGCTAGAACAAGTCATTGGGAAAGGGAAACCAGTTGAGGAAACAGACATTGCTCGACTTCCTTACTTACAAGCAATAATCAAAGAGACCTTTCGGCTGCACCCAGCTCTTCCATTTCTTCTCCCCCGCAAAGCCGAAGCCGACCTAGAAATCTGCGGGTATTTTGTACCCAAGGGTGCACAAGTGTTGGTCAATGCATGGGCCATAGGCAGAGACCCTGGCATTTGGGACAACCCGGCCTCATTTATACCGGAGAGGTTCTTGGGATTGGATATGGATGTCACCGGCAGAAGCTTTGAGCTTATCCCGTTTGGTGGTGGGAGGAGAATATGTCCTGGCTTGCCCTTGGCAATGAGAATGTTGAACTTGATGTTGGGTTCACTTCTTAACTCGTTCGATAATTGGAAGCTTGAAGATGGAGTTGTACCGGAAAACATGAACATGGAAGAGAAGTTTGGCATCACTTTGCAGATGGCTCAGCCTCTGAGAGCTGTTGTCATGGCCGTGCCATAAAATATCCTCCTAGCTGTTTGTTTTTACCTAAAGTTAATATGTTGTGAAATTGAATAAAAAACTATGCATGTATCTCATTGACCAAGAGTTTGAAACTCAAATATATAATAATTTGTAGTTGTAAGAGTTACCTGACGCATGTCAATACATGACATTTCTATTCCCTTTGTTGGAAAAATATCTCAAATTTAAGTCCTAATAAAAATAAATTTGCATACACCAACAAAGCTAGAATTATTGAACTATGATTTGGGGCAACGGCAACGAAAATACAATTCAAAATCAATTGACAATAAATGAAAATGTCTCAAACACGATGACAAAACTATCTACCGACACGAGACTCTCACAAGTTCTACAACGGGGGTAGAGACCAAAGGTCGGGCACTACTCCAAATAGGTTGTGTCCATTTTTCTTGCCATGGAATAAAAATTGCATGTATAATTGACTTTCAGTCGTTGTCCATTTTTTCTTCTGCTCATCTGGAATAGATTTTGTTTACACAAAAGATTTTGTTTACCTCAACGTTGTTTAACTTCTAGTTTCAGGTTTTCTTATTCGTGTAGACCATTCATTTTTTTTTATAATAGATTACAAAACCCAATCTGATTTTAAACAATAAAATTATTACCAATAATGAACCATTTGTTTGAAAGAAGAAAATTATTGGCAATAATTAATAGTTTTAGGTGGGTCGAGATGACATATGGGAGAAAGAAAATAATGGAAAGCAAACAACAAAGTAAGATCCATTTGTTAATCAAAGAGTTTTTTCTGTTCACAGTCGTTTAAGGCAACGGAGAAATCAAACTCTCTTTATTTGAAAAACTTCAAATTTTTCGCTTTCGTACCAACTGGAGATTATAAAGTCAAGCGAAGAACAATTCCAACCATTGCATTTCTCAGTAAAGATTACAGAACCAACTGATTCAATTCTCTACTTAAAACAAGCAAATCCTACTCACTTCCAAGGTTTATATACACAATTACATTTTGGCTGCGACCAACCACACTGCCATTTTTGTATTTACAAATTCACCAAGTTCTAAAACATTATACATTTACTGTCTTTTCATTAACAAAACTAGCAAAAATGTCTAAATGCCCTCGTTTTGTTGCTGTTGTTGAAGTTTTCTTTTCCTAAAATGTGTTATTCGTGGTGAATTTTTTGCTATAGTTTTGTTAATAAGTGAATGAAACAGAGCGCGGCGTGTAGTTTCTACTTGCATTTCTTCCGGGAGACGTCATAAGCCATGCCGATTCGAACAATTCTAGGAGCCCATCATCCTTAGAATCGGTTTCACTTTCGTCATCATCATCAGCAATTGAGCTCTCCACTTCTTCCTTGTTATTAATATTTTTCTCTTCTTTTTTTTCAACCCCTGCCTTATTTGTTGCCTTCTGTAGAAGTACTTCCTTGTAAGTAGCACCCTTGGTAACACCTACGTGACGAGGAGACATAATATTACCCTTATCAATCTGATCACCATCTGCACATTTATTCTTATTATTATAGTTATTATTATTACTAAGGGTTAAGGGTTCTTTAGGCTGGTCTGCTTCATGAACAAAACCCGGTTCATTGTTGCGTTCAACTTTGCTGCTTGTATCAACCTTAATCTCCTTCTCCTTTGTACCCTTTGACATTCTCCAATAACTCAATGAAGCCACCACAAAATTCAGCAATGAAATAGCACGAACCAATGTCCAATCCAAAAACGAAACATGGCTGACGCAACCGGGGATTTTGCTGATGACATTATCGAATTTTCCGGGTAGTGTTTCGGTGACCCTGACCAGATCGTCGATCTTGTTAAACACAATGTGGGATGGAGGGTAGAATCTCTCGACCATGTCTTCAAGGGCTAAAATTCGATTGTCGATGAAGGAGAGGATTGCCATGGTGATCCATTGGTATTGCAAGGCGTAGGCCAAGGGTCCGCCCAATGTGGCCACTCTGGCTGCAAATTTTATTATGAAGCCTAAGGGTCCATTGAAACCTTGGGCTATGGTGAAGGCTCTGTGAGATATCACTAGGATTGAAACCGCACATGTGTGCAACGGGCGCCGTCTTGCACTGATCATTTTGATTCCAATTGTTGATTCCTGAGAAATTTATTTATTCACACATAAACATCAAGAAAAAAAACATGACACGAAATTAACCAAATGTGACATAAAAATTTGACTGAAAATTACAAAATTTAGATTAATTTAGAGTAATAAAGACTATCGCTTATATCAACAACATAAAATACAAAGTCTAACAAAATTGGTGAGAAGAGAAATTGTGTGAACCTGGGACGCCAAGGATACCCGGGAATCCATAATCATGAAAAAGTGGTCAAGGATTTGGTCTCATATTTATGTCAAAGAGAAGTGTCGAGCTCTAAATTTGATGGCACCTGATAATAGTAAAATCTAAAAAAATGTTTGGAAGGGCGCAGTTTCTTTTTTGGCACGCTGCCAGTTGGAAATGGACGGGTCCTAATGAATTCAGCGGGAGAGTTCTCTGGGTTGCTGACACGTGTTACTTACGTATTTTTATAAGCACCGTCCGAAGATAAGCAGCACGGCGAGCTTTGATATTGGGCGCGCGTAACGGATCCTAGCCGTTGGTGACTGAAACTTTTAAACTTTAATTAAAGCAAAGCATCCAATTCGATTCCTTTGATGGTTGAAAGCAAAAGCTGTGGACTGGGGTGGTGGTGTTGTCTTCATCACTTGTGTTCAACGGTGAAAATTCAATTGCACATCAAAATCAAGAAGCAGGTACATCATTTTGTTCTTTCATAAGTGGCATTAGAGAGTATTTCAAGCAAGTTTGTGTTTTTTTCTCATTCTCTCAACTGCTTAATTCTGAATTCAACCGATGGCGAAACCAAAATCTCTGCTTGGTACCAAATTTATTTTTTTACAAAAGTTTGTTTTTTTTTTTGTTTTTTTTTTTTTGAAGTTAAGAATAAAGGTTTTTGGTTATTCCTAGCTTAATCAGTACTTATATGAATGCCTTGTACTATCTGATATGCTTTTCTTCATGGTCTTTGTTTCTCCTTGATTTAATTTAAGTTTCCCTCCATCTGTTGTTCATCATTATTATGGAATAATATGAATTACAACCAAGGTTGGTTTGTTATTTCTTTCTTCTTCTTTTTCTCCTTTTCTTATACAATTTTGTAATTTTATTTTTGATGCTGTAATACTATTTGCAAATGTGTGTTTCTGATATCACCTACTTTTAAGTTTCAAACTTATGGCATTTGAGAACTTTCTAAGGGCCTTTTTGGTGATTCTTTAATTTTTATTTTTTATTTTTTTTTGGGATGTAATTTTGGGTGCTGCACTGGACTCTGCTCAAGATACTTCAAAATCCAGCAGATAAGCAGCATATTATAGATAATGGATGCTTGTGTGCATCAACAACTGTTTATTTAATTTATGATCTTATAAACCGACTGAATTACTTGATGCTTGCTTTGTACAGGCATACCTGGAGATGGAAGATGTTTGTTCCGGTCTGTGGTTCACGGTGCTTGTCTAAGAGCGGGGAAGCCATCTCCAAGCGACGTTCTTCAGAGAGAACTTGCAGATGAGCTTAGAGCGAAAGTACAAAATGAACTCAATTTTATACTACTTTTTTCTTAGTCAGAGAATTTCCTACATAAAACATTATGTGTATGAACAGGTAGCAGATGAGTTCATTAAAAGGAGGGCAGACACCGAATGGTAAACTTCTGAAGGATCCCTGTTTTATATGATGCTTTTGCTCCATTTATATTTAGTTGGTAGAAAAAGCACCTAACTAAGAGACAGATTGTGCTTCTTATACTCATTTTCCAATCAAGTACTTATATTTTTAATTTATTGGCAGGTTTCTTGAAGATGATTTTGAAACGTATGTTGTACAGATGAGACAACCGCACATTTGGGGAGGCGAACCTGAGTTGCTTATGTCCTCACATGTCCTAAAGTAATCCTCTGATCTTAACATCTTCCTTTTGTGGTTAGAGTTATATATTTATGTTGCTTAAGATTTAGAAGCACTTAGACTGCCAATGATCAAAAGGTTTATCTTATTATATAACTTTCCATTCCTAGGATGCCGATTACAGTTTATATGCGGGCCAACGATTCTGGTAGCCTGAAAATCATAGCTGAATATGGTCAAGAGTACGGTAAGGATAACCCTATCCGTGTACTTTATCATGGTTATGGACACTACGATACAATGCGTGGTTCGGCTACTGGTGCACAGTCCAAGTTGTAAGATTTCTTGGTTCCCTACTATCTGTTTCCTGGCAAAATATGTTCTAGTTGTGTGTGGTTTCCTTCTCATCTTTTGGCGTCATTCATAGTTCTTGTTTTAGCCTCTTAATATCTCTAAATTCCAAAGATTTCCCTGAATTGATGAACAGACTAATGTATTTATGGAATAATAGCTTGGTGTCTCATAACTTTTCCCTGTGGCTATTTGCAGGTACAAACAAAGATGAACAGAGATGCATGGGGCTGTAGCCTCTGTAGTCATATTCAGCATCTTGAATTGTATTCCTGTTCTTTGCTTATAGTAGCTACTGTTTCGAGAAATGGGCACTATCTCGAAACAAGATCCTCAAAAATTGTGTCCCATGCTTTGTTTATAGCATCTGCCCAGTCTAGATTAGGTGGATGCATAAAAATAAAATTAAGGCTTCCATTATACAAAAAAATTCCCTCTACAAGTAATCATTATTCAAACATTAATAGGGCTCCATGCCTCTGGAACAAACTTCCCTAACATTCATATGGTTGTATACAACAAACTCATATCTGTACAAGAGTGAAAAGTAAAGAGATCACTGAACAACCCACCCCAAGCACGCCAAATACATACACGAAAGAGAAGATCATTCACTATCCTTCCAAACTTCACGGAGGAGTTGATATCTGACAACTTTTCGACCACCCTTTGACTTCAGCACTGAGTTGGCTGTCAATGAACTGGGAGAAACCGGGGAATTGTCTATGATGATTGCAGTCATCGGTGAATCCAACTCATCAAGCTCATCATCACTAGTGTATGATTTCTTAACCACTGATGACCCACTCCTCAAGAGAGTTGGACTTCCCACCTCTCCTATAATGCCTATTAGTGAAGCAGCTGGAGGTGGTGAATAGACTGTAGGATTTGCAGCACATGGGAAACTTGAAGCAGACTCTACTTCAGCTTCTAAATTCTCCTGAATAAATAAAAATTGAAATAGATTAATGCAAACTGAAACCCACAAAGACGAGGGCTTCCACCCCGAGTTTCATGATTCTTGTTTCCAGAGAATAGCTAGTTAAAGTAATAAAACAATCAATCAGAGCAAATCAGTCTTACACCATTCAAACAGGAATGCAGTGCAGTATATAAGCTGAATAGTTTTTTGCAGAGATAGTAGAGGTCCTCTAGGTTACCTCATAATCAAGAGCCTCAAAAACTGCTTCGGGAATTGGGTCTGGGCAAAACTCGTCTGAAACAAAATTGTAAAGAACCCTCTTGATCAGTGGTGCACCAAATGTAGGGCATACCTGCAGATAATCAATGAAACAGTGATCATTACAAAATGGCAGGGAGTTATTATAAACTCAGTTTATTTCTTTATTTTAACTTTGGTGGGGGTGGGGGGGTGTGGTACACAAACCCAGTGCTTACTTCTTTTCTGGTGGATTTATCTGCAAGCATATCAAATGGAAGCATCATCAGATCACTCAAAGCATTAAGAAGACGGAAAGCTTTGAAGGATGTTTCGCAGTTTAGTCGCTTTTGATCACTGAGTTCAGTATCATCATCAGGAGCATCACTATCATCTATACCAAATAGATCAGTAAGCCATCGGGACCAGCTTCCAATCTGGGGATACGAAGACAAGCAGAGTCCTTTTATCAATGAATGCAAGACTACTAGTGATTCATGTATAAAAGAATACGTGACTATTTAACGGCCGAAAAACAAATATTTGTGACTAATTACCTCACATGATTAGGTGTCACACTTACCGCGTTTTTTAGCTGTGCACCAGCCCCAAAGCTTGACTTTCCAGCTGGAATAGGGAGAACCTTGGAATCACTTATGGGGTCAGACACAGGATCTGTGGGCATCTCTTCAGCATTTTCACGAAGAATAGCATTGAACATAGCCACATCCAATCTATCCACTAACTGCTCCATTACCTGAAAAACCATGCATTTACAAGTATGCATAAATTTTGATGAAAGTGGCAAAATCATGTGACAGATCTTTAAATGACATATGGAAACATGCTGAAATAGTAAAGCTCACTCTAATGTAGTATTGGAATTCTACTGGAAGTTGGACACATAAAATAAAACACTAGATATGTTTTCATTCAAACATTGGTGGTATAGCTCGGGCTACCTATAGCATGTGCACCGAGTGTTGAGCTCCAATATTCTTATGTTAACCTTTAGGGGTTTCCAGGTGAAGTGAAAAGCTCAACGTGCACATTGAGGAAGGGATGGTAATGCATAAACATACCAAACGAGCCAGCAGAGGCAAGCAACCACACTCATGTCCACCAGCTCTTGCAGGACAAAGCCTTTCACAGGCATCTTTGAAAGCCTTTTTCCACAGCTCCATAGAAAAATTACCCTGCTCATGACCACCCAAACCATACTTCCTTCCATAGGTTTTCCTTGAGCTTGAGGCCTTTGCAGCTGCTGACTGCATATATGGAGTCATATTCTGGAGAAGGGAAAACAAGATACAATATCAGACATGAATAGCAAGGACTTTCAGATCTAGTCTAAACTTCCTGTAGATAGAGCTCAGTATTGAAAGAATGAAAAGAGATGATGATGACAATAATGAAGAAAACTGAAAACAATACGGATTTACCTGCCACCATACAGACTCAACAATTCGGGAGAAGATCCAACTTTCGAACTTTTCCAAAGCGGCCATAAATATCTGTGGATCTTCCCAATTATCAAAACTTTCAAGAGTCCTATCATTCTCTTCCTTCTTTGCTGATAAAAGTCCCCCAGCATTAATTTTATTCCGGGGTCGAGCAGAAATTTGTGGTTTCCCTAAGGTCTGGCTGATGATAGCTCTCAACACAATTGAATTCGACAACCAGAATGTCAACCTGTTTATTGGCAACAACACATACAATAAACTGTCAAACTAAAAGAGAAGTATTTTAACATCCATTTAGAACTCATCATATTAAATGATTTGGATCATCAAGGGAAAAAGGAAAAATATATATGGCCCATGGGGACAAAGATACTATTCGTAGCCAATCAGTTTATGGTAAATCCTGATCCGTTTCATGTGTCATTTGTATCCCGAAACAGACAGTCAACTATCCTCTGGATCACTTATTACTAGGGCTTCTGGTTACTCTGATTTGCATATTAGACCATCATTAGTTTTACGATAAGCCATAGCCAGTATATTATTCATCTTCCATTTATTTAGCTTCAAGTACCTTGGAACATCATTTCCACATGCTTTAGACACCAAAATCAATCCAGTAATAGCAGCTCTTGCTGCGTTTCCCTTCTTAGCTTGAGAGCTCGTTTTGCAAGCATGAAAATAGAATCTAGACAGTCTTCGAGCAGGAGCATGAATCTTATTTGCAGAGCTCCCATGCTCAGCGGCAACTGAGTAGAGGCCAACCTCAACAGCAGCAGCTTCTCTCAATTCTTCCTTAAGCAATTCAATTGTGGACTCCAAGTCAACTTTGCTATCAGAAAATCTGGTTGTTGTTTCTTCTCTTTCACTTGTTCCACTAATCATACCACGAACATGAACATCTTCAGGAATATCAGCTTCCTTCGACTTCTCGACAAACTCATTATTACTTGGCAGTCTATTGTTCTGAGCTGAGACAAAAGGTAACTGCAAAGACTTTACATGCTTTAATTCATTACTTTTAACCTTACTGCCCTGCACTCCAACAGTATTCCTGCCTAGTGTAAAAGTTTCACTCTTTAACCTGACTTGCTTTCTGGTAGCATCTTGTGAAAATCTAGAAGCTAATTTGTCATCAAATGAATATTCTTTCACCTTTAGGAGATGACCATCCTCTCGATTAGCTTGCGAATCTGCATTGCTTGCAAATACTGAGTCTGTGTCCTCCTGAATAGGCGTGCTTGAGGATGCACCTTCTGTAGCATGGTTACTGACAATATTACCCACTTGAGAAATTTCATTCATTCTGGCACTGCTGTTAGAAAGAGTTTTGTGAATTCTGTTGTCCTTAATATTATGGTTACCAGATTCTTGATGGCTTTCTTGATGGCCAAAGGATGAAGAAGATGATTGAACAACAGAGGGAGTGAGAGATTTTTTCAGGGTTGGCATTGAGCTCTCCCTTGGAACGTTAGGCAAAGAAGCAGGGTCATTTGCAGGGTTCAGCAGAATGGAGGAAGATCCTATTGACGATGATGGCGATGAACTTCCATTTTGGTTTTTGAATGCTTTAGCCACTGGAGTTGCCCCTGTGCTTGCAGGTGCTGCTATTGACTCAACAGCAGGCTCCCCATAAAGCCGTCTAGTGCTATCAGTTGTTGATTCTGATTCATTCTGCAATTAGTTATATATGGCTGTTAAACAATCTGAAGATACCCAAATGAATTCGCTTAGACAAAGATAAGCAACCCATCAGATCAAACACAATCAGGGTATCAGAAATTGTTGTAGTGCAGTAAATGATCTGCAATAATGGTCCACCATTTGATTGGTGCAGAAGTAGCCCAGATATTAAAGTAAACCGGCTGGATGATTGCAACCACATCATTAGGTAGTTTTCTTTGGACATACCTATGCATATGAGTATGAAAATTATGATGATGCTAGTACTCATGAGCAGATGATTTGGATTCTCAGATATTGTATTTGAAGACCTTAAGTTAAGGTACGTAGTTTATTCATTGTACGGCCATGGATCTGCAATTAAATTAAATTCGATAAACCTAATTCTACATAATAAATTAGATGCAAGAATATTTAAACTGGAGAAATCATACAAAAAAAGATATATATATATATATACACATATATCATATTCTGTACCACTAATCACAGAGTAAGGACTTTCACACGGCATTTTCAAAATTATAATAGCAGAAAAGCAAAGAAGTTAATCTAAAAAGGAAAACTTATTAAATTAGCTCCACATACCTTTTCACTGCTGCTAGGTAATGAACTGACTGTTTTCTCAAAAGCAGAGGAGGTTACAGTATGTGATGAATGTGAGGAAACACCATCATCATCATCTTCATCATCATCAGTAAATGAGGCAATCTCATCATTGCCATCATTCATAGACTCTGGAACAGATTCAGTTCCATCATTCTCCAGAGACACTTCTCTGGACAAGCTGCCCTTTGGTGACAAGCTGGAGCTAGGTTTAACACATGGCTGAACATTAACATAAAGAACCGGTTGAGCGGAACTCTTAAAACTTTTCTTCCAGTTCAATGGAGTGCTCACATTTCTGGTTTCTATGATGATCCCATAGTCTGCAAGATTTATCACAGCTGATGCCAATAGTTGACCTTTCACTGCCTTGTCTTTTCGAGGTTCATACAAGTAAAATTCCAAGTTGTTCTTCTGGTAAGTGTCACGTACAGTGCTTTTTCTTGATTTCTCCCTGTACAAAGTGACTGGAAGGGTGAAAGACTCCCCGAATTCGATCTTCCCATCTCCAACATTACAAGTAAAGGATCCAGAAGCTTGATCACCATTTTCCCATTGAAGCAACACAGACTGTACAGATCTCAAAGCCTGAGATGAGGGCCATGGTTTAATCTCCTGTACATGGATAAGGTAATCAACCTGAACAGCTGTGCTCTTCCTGCTCTTTGTTCTTATCCCCAGAACCATTGTTATGAGAAGTGCCTGGAAAGCTCTTGATGGGTAGCACAAGTTACAATGCTTCTACATCCATGAAACCTTCTTACAAAGATACACTTCACAAAATCAGATAAAAGGGGAACAAAGAAAGCCTAAGAAAAAAACATTTTCAAATTCTCAACTCTATTCTATGAATTTAATTTAATAAAAAGATTCAATGCACAGTGATGAATTTCAATAAACAACAAACAAAAAGCAAAAGAAAAATAATGGGCAGATAATTTTTGACCACGAGAGACAAAATGAGTACAAGATAGAACGTGGGGAGGTTTAATAATTTTTGGGTATCACCCACCCCACTCATTCAGCTGCTTTTGATAAACAAATGCTGACAAAAGCCTCAAACGCACGGTGACAAAACCTCTGGCCTACCTGTTCTTTGAAAATACGAACAAAACTAGCCAAAATTGAAACGGACAAAAAGGGTGATCAGAACAGCAGCAGTGAATCAACCAAAAAAACAAAACATTTTGACTTTTTCGTCCAAATATTGATAAAGAGAAATGAAACTCAGAATTAGATCGGAATCAGAGAGAAGAAGACAATAACAAGCAATTGGAATTGCAGCCACTTCAACGAAGATCGGAGCTTGGAAGAATCAAAGAAATGTGAGCGAACTTACAATGAGTTAACGGAGAGCAAGAGAGAGAGAGAGAGAGAGAGAGAGAGAGAGAGAGAGAGAGGAATGTGGGAGAGAATGAAGAAAAGCACGAGACTTTGTTGGTCTGGCCACTGCTTCTTCCTTCCTCCGTGTCTCTGCTTCACTTTTCTACGTTGCGTCAAAATGAGAAAAATTGGAAATGTGCGTGCGTGAGAATACGAAAGAGGAAATAAAAAGTCGTTCGAAAAAGGAAGAAGAGGATGATATATGATAACCGCGTTTTGCGGGAAGCACACTGTCTCCCTCGCCTAATAGATCTGGGCCCTTTCTTTTGCCCGCTAACTGGTTGAATCATTGTATTGGGCTCTGCATCTTCTTTGGACCCTTAATTTCTTGGCCTGTTAAACAAAAAGTTGGTGGGGTCTCACTTCATTTTCGGCTAAACTTCGCCGATTCGATGTCAATCGAACTTAATACCTAATCTTCGGTTGTACCACAAAGTTAACAAGTTCTTAGAAAACCTTCGATCATAACTTTTCTTTTGATTCGAGATCTGTTGATCTTTGATTGTAACACAAGGCTAACAAGTTAGAATGGGGCACGAGTCACTAGTTTCATTTTAATTTGTACATATTTCTTGGCGTCGTTGTTCCTTTTTATAACTCACGTTTTTATTTATTTATTTATAATTGAATGAGTTGTTTTCAACTATGGCATATAGTCGGGACTCGGGAGGTTGAAGCATCAATGTCAAGTTTTTTTTCTCTCTTAATCAAACGGTAGGAAAACATCCATTTCAACATGATTAAAATGGTAGTTGGTATATAGATACCAGGGGTTGATAATGGAGAATTTGGATGCTTAAGATATCAACTACCGTGAATTCTTGAATGTTTTTCTTTATTTTTTCTGTCAAGAAATTCTTGAATGCTTTTGACTAATGGGTTTTGACGCATGAAACATTGCTGGGGATCATGACAACCTTAGGGTTCGGGCTTAGTCCTTAGCCCAATCTTCTCAATTCAACAACTAGAAATGTACCGGTGATAATTAGTAATTAAACAGTTTACACCCTTTAGCTTATTGCGTCTGTGTATGTATCTGTATTTTAGGTCAATCATCTCAAGCAGTAGAAGAAAAACGTGCATGTATCTGTATTTTAGGTCAATCATCTCAAGCTGCAGAAGAAAAACGTTGACAATCCCATCTATAAACTACCCTAAGTACTTTATTAATCTCATTACATAAAACAGGGAAAGAAAAACAAAATTTATTAACAAAATTCCAACTGTGTAAGGAAAACATGATCTGGAAACACAACATAAATATCCTGCCCAGACACTTCCACAATGAATCAGTGTTTCTCTGGGACAGTGAGGTCAAAGAGTTGATACAGCTTAAAAACAAACACTAGCAGCTGGACCACCAGCTGCCGCCTGAGTAACCTATCTTCCCGAAATCTGGGGTACGTACTTTATTTTATTCCATGATTTCCACCAATACAAGCTTTAACCTACAAAGCAGAAAAATCCTTTATTATACCAAGTGATAAATGCTTTAGCCCATAGAAAAATATCAAAGGGTGTGCCAACAGCAACCTAGTGATCTCATGTATCAAAGAAGAAAACATTTACCCTCCACATACACTGAAAAGGTCTGTCAATGACATCTAAATCTACTCAGGACAATGACGGATGCATCAACTCCACTAGACATAGAAGCAGCAATGCTAGTTAATCTTCTACTTATCTTGCTGAGTGTTCTTAACTTGATCATATTAACGTCAAAATTGCCAGTTGAGATCTCCGCAATTCACTATCTTAGTTAGAAGGTAGTACATAGGTTTTCTCACAAGTAATATATCCAGTCAACCATTGAACGAAGGAAAGAAAAGACTACAGTGTAGCAACTTTATTGCTCAACATGAACATATAAGACATCCTTCTAATGTTTTACTTCTTTCCTTAAATCCAAGAGAACCCACATATGTATATAGGTTCAGAAAACCAGACCAGGCCACCTGATGGGTGGTCTTACAACAAAATAACAAATATATTCCAAAGTACACCAAGTTGAAGTTATTTGTATAGCTTTTCTCCTTAAGTTTCTTACTTTTAGAAATTGAATGAAGAAATGAATGCAGAATAGATACAAGAAGCAACCTGAGAGAAGCACTCAAGCGGCTGCTTCCAGCAATTCCCGCTCTGCACGCTCCCTGATCCTCCTCTCAAGCTCTGGCCTGAAATGCCTTATTAGACCTTGCACAGGCCAGGCAGCAGCATCCCCCAAAGCACAGATTGTGTGCCCCTCAATCTGCTTGGTCACCTCCTGAAGCATGTCAATCTCTTCCAACTTTGCATTCCCGACTTTCATTCTTTCCATGATCATCCAAAGCCATCCTGTCCCTTCCCTACATGGTGTGCACTGCCCACAACTCTCATGCTTGTAGAAGTAAGAAAGCCTCGCGATTGCATCCACAATGTCAGTTGATTTATCCATCACAATAACAGCTGCAGTCCCCAATCCTGACTGGACAGCCTTAAGGGCATCAAAATCCATCAATACATCATTACATATATCCTTGGTAAGTAGTGGAACAGATGAACCACCTGGAATTACTGCAAGCAAGTTGTCCCATCCACCCCTCACACCTCCACAGTGCCTCTCTAATAACTCTTTCAAGGGTATGCTCATCTCCTCTTCAACTGTGCAAGGCTTGTTGACATGTCCTGAAATACAAAACAATTTTGTCCCCGCATTGTTCTTTCTCCCAAAACTGGCAAACCACTCTGGTCCACGCCTTAAAATGGTGGGAGAAACAGCCACCGTTTCCACATTTGTAACAGTGGTGGGGCAGCCATATAACCCTGCATTAGCAGGGAAAGGAGGCTTCAATCGTGGCTTCCCCTGTTTCCCTTCAAGGCTTTCCAGAAGCGCTGTTTCTTCACCACAAATATAAGCACCAGCACCAAAGTGGATATGAACATCAAAATCATAACCAGATCCACATGCATTTTTGCCCAGCAACCCAGCTTCATAGGCTTCTTTTCTGGCCTTTTCGAGGTTGATCCGTTCATTCACATATTCACCTCTTATGTAGATGTAAGCAGCACTGGCCCTCATCCCAACACCAGCAATCAGGCAACCCTCTAAAAGTTTGTGTGGATCATGGCGCATAATTTCCCTGTCCTTACAGGTTCCAGGTTCACTTTCATCAGCATTGACAACAAGATAGGAAGGACGTCCATCAGATACTTTTGGCATAAAAGACCATTTGAGGCCAGATGGAAAACCAGCACCACCACGTCCACGGAGGCCAGACTTCTTCATTTCATTGACAATCCAATCAGCACCTTTAATAACTATATCTTTGGTTCTGTGCCAGTCACCTCGCTTCATGGCACCTTTGAGAAATGGGTCATGCAACCCATATAAGTTGGTAAAAATTCGGTCTTCATCTTTCAAACCACCAAAATGGGTTTTCTCTGGAGGTGGGGGAGGTGGTGGAGGTTGAGGAGTAGTAGCAGTTGTTGCACCCTGAGTGCTGAATGATCTCAACCCTAGGCCCCACTTCTCACCATGATGACGAGCTAAAGCTGCTCTTGGCAGAGAAAGAATACCCTTGATGGGTGCCTATGAATTAACAAGAAAGAAGACAGATCAGTTAATTTCCCCATAGTGAACTGTGCCTCTAACAAGTATTCTTCAGAGTTAACAATCAAAATAAAACTACAGTTGACATGAAACAACTTCCAAAAAACATGGATGAAAAAATCCAACATCAAATTACAGCACAGCAACCATAATGAAACATTAATGTTATGATAAAGTGTGGCCTACGCGCAACATTTATTTTCTCATAGATTCTTTATTTAATGAAGATGGCAATACAAGCACACGCACTAGAAGATTGAAATGTTTCTACACCAAACTTCATGCGTTTGACCTGGGAGATAGTTTCACACAAAACTCACCCAAGACAAAAATTGGATTAATCCAAGAAGTCTAAGGTGATTCCCTAATCACCACTATATTTCAAAGCAGCTTTAAGACAAAAAGAAAATGGTGATAATGGGGGTGATAAAGATGTCGACTGAAAGACTCGTAACCAATTTGGAACCTAAAGTCAAAATCTTTCTTCAGTCAAGCCTAATTAAAAGATGGGCTTAGCTAAGGAGAGCTCCAACAGGTATTAAATACCTTAAAAACCCGTTCATAATTAAAATTTCTCGCCCTTTCGAGCTACTTTGCTCAATTTTCCCAGTTACCAATCAGATAGCAAATCAAGGAAAAGAAGAAAAAGCCACAGCAGATCTACTAAAGAACACATTTCAGAATTAAATAATATACAAAACAAATATGGATTGATAGAAACATGGAAATGGGCTTGAATCAGAGTGAAACCTAGGGCAGTGAATGTTAAGCATCAAAAATAAAATTCAACAAAAGATGTGGGCGGATAGAGAAATTGATTGCTTACCATGGCAAGAACTGCGGCAGATGAACCTCGATGCGTCGCCGAATCAGGCAATCAACGAGAACGAGACTGAGAGAGAGGAGAGAGAATGCTCAGGTGGGAAATGGAGAGAGCTCCAGTTCACGAACCTTGATATGCAAAATGGACCATCCGAATAAAATGGTCAAAACGATTTAATGACGTCGGCGATGAACGGCTGAGATTGAGTGAGCGTTTGTGATGAGCTTATATTACACGTAGAGATGCTCCGCTGTTTCAGTTGTGTCCACCGATAAACGGTCATGATTAGGACCTACTTCTCTGCGTCCTTTTTATCATGAAATTTTGGGTTGGGTTTTCAATTTTAAAGAAATTAGGGCTCGTTTGGTACATAGAATTGGCTTGAACTGGCTTTGACTAAATTTAGTACAATATATTTATTTTATCTAATCCTAGTCTTAGATGGGATTGCTAATACTGGGCCCACCAAAAACACCTCCTTAGGAGGGGACTACTAATCCCATGTTGAAAGGGAGGATTAGCTAGTCACAATGCTCACCAATGTATTAAATGCATATATTATATTGTAAAATTAATAACATATATTATTATTATTAAACTTACTTACACATATACTATAATGTACATATATACACATAAATATATCATATATGTATATATGTATATATATACATATATAATATATATAATATACATATACATATATACATGTATATTATTATTATAATATACCCATATACACATATACATATTAATATTATAATAATAGCATA
>NW_018921534.1:93103-159278 GCF_002207925.1 Prunus avium
CTTATCTGGGGTCCTACTATGGAATACCTTCCTCCTGAAATTAAGGAGTCTTTTCAAATGAAATTTTGTAAATGGAATAAGAATCATCCTAATCAGAGGACTTTGTTCATGTGGTTCATGATAATGTATGAGCTACCTTGGATATTAAAATGGAAATATGTTATCTCGGAAGACATTGATGAAGAATGGACCTATATTCCTAACTTAGTCCGAAGCATCTTAATTCGCTGGTGGGACAAATTCACAAGAGACCACTTAGTTCCTGTCAAGATTACCCCAGCAATTATTCCCTCCTTTGATCCTGTTGCTGCTCAGCCTTTGGTCACTTCTTCTGCCAGTCTAAGTGTTTCGCAAAGGCTACAGATGCTGATAGATCAGCCAGGCTCTTCTTCATCAAAAGAAGATATTCTCTTAACCGGATGTCCGCACGTTATTATAGTGCGGATCCTATTGTAAACAGGCAGGAAAACAAAGAGGGGTAGTACAAAATACATGGCGTCCGCACGATAATAACGTCTGGATGTCCGCATAAGAGAATTTCTGTATATATATACACATACATATGTTTATATTATTTATAATATACATATATACATGTATATACACATACATGTCACATATATTATAAAATACATATGTACACATACATAATACATGTATTTATACATATATACATATACATATACATAGATAGTTTTGAAAAAAAAAAAAAAAAATCTAGTCCTAGTCCAAGCGTACACCAAACGCAAGATAAGTGTTATCCAACTTAAACCAAGCCAAGCCAAGCCAAGACAGTCCCTAAGCATAGTCCATGCCAAGACAGTCCTGTGTACCAAACGAGCCCTTATGGGCTTAGTTGTTGGCCTTGAGTATCTTGGGCCAATAGAGAGATATAGAAGTTGAGCCTATTGGCGGTTCCAAAATTCGAAAGTTGGGTAGGCAAAATATACATACTAAACTCGATCGTTTGAGTGAATTTTTTTATTTCTTCCGTAGATGTTTTGACAACAGTCCAATATCATACTGGAATTGTGAAGAAAAAAATATTAGCCTTGAAAACTGAGTGATAAAGCCTGAGCATTAGTTGTTGCATGTCAGCTTCATTCTCTCTCTCTCTCTTTCTCATGCATATGCCTCTAGGGTCTTGGGTTTAATTGACATGGTAAAAGAAATTACACACACACAAAAAAAATGTAATGCATAAGTCAAATTTGGAGTGGGAGCATCTCAGCCCGTTTAGTGGTTTGGCACGAGCACGGCCCAAGCCCATATGGGCTAGGGTCGTGGGCTCGAGGCCGGAATAGGTGATTTTCATGAATGAACGGGCTTGTTTATTAAATACAACGACTCTAAATAGCTCGGCTCGTCATGTCTTGTTTGACACATATATTCCATACTAGCATTATTTTGCCCAAGACTCCCCTAAACAAAGCCTTCATTTTGATGACATATAGTTTGGTAAGGTGGTGGTGAAGCAAGCAGTAACGACACTCCACTTCTCTTGTAGTAAGAGCCGAATGGCAACGAGAAGTACCAGAAGGGAGTTGTACGACACACTCATAACTAGCCACCAACAATGGACCAAGAATCCTCTAAGGATAAACCAATAAGATATCCACACGAACAACATACCTCCCTAGGTGAGGAAATGAATGGCATGTGAAAACTAACAATGAGGACCCTCCCCAAAACAGTAGCACCATGCAAAATGTTGCAATCAAAGAGAAGCAGTTAATGGTTAGGTCACACCAGTATAGCCAGTGTGGGCATGCATAATCGACTAGCAGCTCGGCGGGTGGCTTGATATGTTCAAGCGTTCGCGGCAAGGTTGAATAAAGTTATTGACTTCTTTTTTCAACAAATAATAAATCTTGTTTGTATATACATAATTATAAATATAAAAAGACATTTTAAATGAAGTGGTTAAAAAGATGCAATACATAAGTCAAATTTGGTGTGGGCCTATCTCGGCCCGTTTAGTGGCCCAGCAAGCGCATGACACAAACCCATATGGGTTAGGACCGTGGGCTCCGACTGAAATTGGTGATTTTATTAAATGGACGACCCAACAAGACCCCTTTATTAAATGGACCGACTCTAAAGGGACTAGCCCGGTACAGCATGACCCATTTGATACCTCTACTCCATACCAACATTATTTTGCCGAGAGTCCCCTTCACAAAGCCTTCATTTTTTACAACATGTAGCTTGGTAAGGTGGTGATGGAGCAAGCATTAACGGCCCTCCAGTTCTCTGGTAATAAGAGCCGAAAGGCAACGAGAAGTACCATAAGGGAGTTGTACGACATAGCCATAACTTGCCACCAATAATGGACCAAGAATCCTTTGAGGATAAAGTAGTAAGATATCCACACAAACAACATACCTCACGAGGTGAAAATATATGAACGGCAAGTGAAAACCGATGACGGGCCCCCAAAACAGCAACAACAAGCCAAACGTTGCAATCAAATAAAGTAGTAAATGGTGGGGACACACTGGCATAGCCCATGTGGGCATGCACAGTCAACTAGCGACTTGCTGAATGGCTAGATATAAGTTCCCGCGTTCGTGGCGAGGTTGAATAAAGTTATTGGCCTCTTTTTTCAACAAATAATAAATCTTGTTTGTATATACATAATTGTAAAAAAGAGTTCAATGACATGGTAAAAGAAATTACAAAAAAAAAAAAAAAATTAATGCAATCCATTAGTCAAATTTGGAGCGGGCGTATCTCAGCTCGTTTAGTGGTTTGGCATGAGCATGTCACAAGCCCGTATGGGCTTGGGTCATGGGCTCGGGCCAAAATTGTTGATTTTCAAGAATGAATGGCCCTCGCACGACCTGTTTATTAAATGTGACGACTTTAAATGGCCCGGCCTGGCCCGTCACAGCTTATTTGACACCTCTATTCCATACTAGCAATATTTTGCCCAAGACTCCCATAAACAAAGCCTTCACTTTTGACAACATGTAGTTTGGTAAGGTCGTGGTGAAGCAAGCAATAGCGACACTCCACTTCTCTAGTAGTAAGAGCCAAAGGGCAACGAGAAGTACTAAAAGGGAGTTGTACGACACAACCATAACTAGCCACCAATAATGGACCAAGAATCCTCTAAGGATAAACCAATAAGATATCCACAAGACCAACATACCTCCCTAGGTGAGGAGTATGAATTGTCACATCCCGAATCGCTCCGCCGTAGCACGATATTGTTCGCTTTGGCCCCCCCTCTCTGCCCTCACGGTTTTGTTTCTGGAAATTCATGAGCAACTTCCCAGTGGGTCACCCATCCTGGGATTGCTCTATCCCAAACTCGCTTAACTTCGGAGTTCCCATGAATCCGAAGCTAGTGAGCTTTCAAAAGGCCTCGTGCTAGATGGAGGTGGGCATATACATATAAGGCATACCACCGCATCTCCGTTGGTCGATGTGGGATGTTACATGAATGGCATGTGAAATTTGACAACGAGGAGCCCTCCCCAAAACAGCATCACCATGCCAAATGTTGAAATCAAAGATAATCAATAAATGGCGGGGTCACACCAGTATAGCCAGTGTGGGCATGCATAGTCGACTAGTGGCTCGGTGTGTGGCTGGATATAAGTTCGAGCGTTCGCGGCGAGGTTGAATAAAATTATTGGCCTCATTTTTCAACAAATAATAAATCTTGTTTGTATATACATAATTATAAAAAAGATTTAGATGAAGTGCAAGGGCGGAACTAGGGATTTTTTTTTTTTGGTGTGCTAGCTAAAACTTTTAGCTTAAAATCTAATTATTTTTTATATGTAAAAAAAAAAAAAACAAAAAGAAGGAAGCAAGCAATCAAAAGTGTAGCTTACATGTTTATGATCTACACTTGGATGCCATTCATTGGTTTAAAATAATTGAAAAAAAAAATTAGAAAAGCCTTTAAAAAGCACATTTGGTGGGCCATATAGGATTTTTTTTTTCTTCAAAAACTCACGAAAAGGAAGCAATTTTGCTGTTGGCCAATATGGATATAGGTTTTTCCTTCAAAAGCTACTGGGCTATAGCCCACCTTAGTCATTGATGTGGTTCCGCCAGTGATGAAGTGGTAAAAAGAAATTGCAAAAAAAAAAAAGCAATACATAAGTCAAATTTGGAGCAGGCCCATCTCGACCTATTAGTGGCTCGATATGAGCGCAGGCTGAGTCTATAGAGGCTAGGGTCGTGGGCTCATGCCAGGATTGGTGATTTTCATAAATGAACGATCCTGGCACAACCCATTTACTAAATGCGCCAAGTCTAAACGAGTCGGACACCTCTATTCCATAACAACATTATTTTGCCCAAGACTCCCTTAAACAAAGCCTTCATTTTTTACGACATGTAGTTTGGTAAGGTAGTTGTGGGAGCAAAATAATTTGCTACTAATCTGCCACGTCACTGGATTGGATTTAGGCATAACCCAATGTGGGTTTGGATGTGCATTGGCCCAATGCGGGTTCGCATACGCATAAGCCCAATGCAAGTTCGGATGTGCACCACCCAACACGCGTTCGGATATGAACCACTCAATGTGGGTTCACAAGTGCACTACCCCATATAAACTAAAGCACAAGTGGCCGGGCGCAGGTTCGTTGGTATATTCAAACACTCGCACTCCCCAATCCGCATGAATCGGGGGACAACATGAAAATGGTTGGGGGTTCATCACGCACAACTTTCTTTAACCGGAAGTGGCGAACAGGGCTGGCCCTGACATTTTGGTGGCCCATGGCCAAAAATTAAATGAGGCCCTTAGTATATATGTTTTATTTTTAATTTGCTCATTCCTTTTTCTTTTTATGGCAAAGCCCCAGAAAACAATTAAGCCTGCTTAAATAGAATAATTTCATTCAACTAACAAAAAAAACAAAAAAAATAACCAAAAGTACATGATCCATAAACAACAAAAATCATATTACATATTTAGTTTCAAAGAGCTTCTAAAATTTCAGCAAAACAAAACAAAAGATCTCAAGTGGGTTAATGGCTCTTCAATAGGGCTTAGTTCTCAAGTGGCACAATTGTACACAAAAAGTTGCTTTGACTTCCACTCCATCATCTACAAATCAAAAAACAAAAGCAGTAACATTAAAAATACAAACAATCACTTAAAAATTCTTGATCTTCTAGCATTTTGAGAAGCAAAATCATCAATAACCTCTTCAAAATCAATATTTTCCAACATATTCTTTTCAATACATAAGATTGCCAATCCATTTAACCTTTCTTGTGACATAGTTGATCACAAATAAGATTTTATTAATTTTAATTTTGAAAAACTTCTTTCTGCAGATGCCACAGTTACTGGCAGAGTCAATATAATTATGTAAGCAATTGAGACATTTGGAAAACAATCCACAACTTTTACGAACTCAAGAACTTCAATGGTTGTCTTTGTCTCTTTCGGTAAATACATTTGTAACACTTCCAATTCAGAAAACAAATCATCAACATTAATATCAGATTCATTATCATGTGTTAAAGCAGCTTCAAGATTTCTACAACATTCACGCAATCTAATATAATTCATTTGAAATAAATTCTTAGGATCAAACAAAAAACCAAAAATGCCTTCAAATATTTCTAATTGTTCAAACCTACTCCTCAAAGAAGAAATTGCAGCATCAACTACAACAAGAAAATAATTCACCCTAAAAGATTCTTCAGCAGATTGAAATGTCTCTTTATGGTCATTTTCATCAAATTGTTTTTTTCTTCAACTTTGACATTTTTCAGAAAATACAGGGTCAATTTCCATCTTTGATGCAATCTCTTTAGCAGAAAGTAGGGCCAATGTGAACCCATTTTCCCTATAGTCTACAAAATAAGAGACCAGCCCCTTCAAATGTTTTATTGCAACATCAATTTGCATATCTCCATATTGCAATTTTTGGCTAACCAAGTCAATTTTTTTCAAAATGTTATGCCATATACTCATGCCCAACAAAAATTCAAAATTTTCATGTTCATGTGTAGCTAAAGATTCAGCTTCACTCTTTGTTTTTGCATCTTCACTAACCCTAGACAATTCAAATAGAGCTTCTCTTATACCATCAGTTTGGGTTATTATGGCTTTAACACTATTAATATGACTTTCCCATCTTGTTGTTGACAATGGTTTAAGAGTTAATGCATGGACATGATCTTGAAAAAATTTCCAACTCTTTGTAGAACTAGCAAATAGAGTATACATGCGTTGCACAACACCAAAAAATGACACAGCTTTAACACAAGAGTTTGTCATATCACAAACTGTTAAATTAAGAGAATGACAAGCACATGGCATATAAAATGCCCTAGGATTTATTTTTAGAAACCTTATTTGCACACCCTTGTTTTTCCCCTTCATGTTAGCTCCATTATCATAACCTTGGCCCCTTACATTATTAATATCAAGTTCAAGACACTTTAATACAACTTGCAACTCATTAAAAAGCCCACATCCATATGTATCATCCACTTTCAAGAACTCTAAAAAATACTCTTCTACCTTTATGGGAGCATTTGACACATCTACACATCGAATTATTAAAGTCATTTGCTCTTGGTTACTTACATCCAGAGTACAATCAAGTATTACAGAAAAATATTTTGCCTCTTGAATTTTTTCAATTATAGCACTTCTAACCTTGGAGCCTAACATACCAATAAACTCATTTTGAATTTTATGACTAAGATAGTGATAATGAATCTCATTATTTTGAATACGTCTAAAATGCTCTTGCAATACCAAATCAAATTCCGCAATTAATTCAAGCAGCCCCAAAAAGTTACCATTGTTATCTTGGTAAATTTTCTCATTCTCTCCACGAAAAGCTAAATTTCTTTTAGCAAGACATCTCACAACAGAAATTATTCTTACTAAAACCAATTTCCAATGTTCCTTCTCTTTTTTAATTTGCACTTGTAGCTCTTTACCAATTGTTTCATTCTTTTTCAATCTAATTTGCATGTCAATCCAAGTTCTCATGTTATTGATATGCTCACTACTAGTTTCATGTTATTTAAGCCTCTCACTTAAACATTTCCAGTCATTAAGCCCTTCATTTGCCAACAAACTTCTAATTTTCACATATTTAAATAACTTACAACAAAAACAATATACTTTGTCCACATCTTTTGGGTACACTAGCCATTTTCTATCTTGACCCTCCCCATTTGATAACTTTCTTGTATAATAAGAATATGAAAAATACCTAAAGAGCCCATCCACAGGAAACTTGAGATTACTTTCTCTTACAGGACCCTTTTCTATTAAAATATCCTTTGTTTTGTTATCAATGTTATCCCAAATTCTTGGATCATAGATATTCAAAGCATGAATTATTTGTTTTGTTTCATTTTCATTCTCAAATTGATCACCAACCACATTCAGTTCATTTGTATCATTCTCTCTCATTTCTTCTTGATTATTTTCATTCTCAATGAGGGCATCAACCTCTTCATTTTCTATCATTTCTTCTTCCTGACTAATTAGTTGTTGGGATTCATTAACTAATTCATTAGATGGATCTTCAATTGAAGAACTAGTTTTAAAAAACTTATCAGGAGCTCCTTTTTGAGTTTGAATCATTTTTTCTATTTTTCTCATTTTATTTCTTTTTTGACTTCCAGATTCATGTTTCCTAACCATTTTTTACTGCAACACTTAAATCTAGAAAGTGACAGACAACAAATGAACAAAATAAACACACCACACCAAACACAACCAGCAAAGCAACCAAACACAACCAGCAAAAGAAAAAAACTAAATTTAAGCAACAAATAAAAAGCAATACAACCTGGTTTATGCTTAAGTTGTATTAAACCGCTTCAATCTTGCAGAGCTTTCACTTCAATTCATCTATATTGCACATCTGCAATGATATAAAAAAAATATATGTATAAAGACATGTATAAAGAATTCAAATATGTATAATTGACGAACCTCATCCTAAAGAATTCAAATATGTAGAATTCAAATCCTAAAAACATACAATTCAATATATAAAATATATGTATAAAGATAATGGAAATAATTCAAATATGGGGTTATTATTGATGAACCTCATCCTCACTCAGATAATCTTTCAAAGTCTTCTCTATAGAAATCGTGTAGTGTAGAAGAAAGAAATCTACAAATCTTTCTTTGGATAGATCAATTCAAAGACAAAGATAAAAGAGGGATGAGAGAAAAACTGGAAATAATATATTGAAGAGAGCTTTTCTTTTGGGTCAAAGACAGACAATGATATTGAAGAGAAGAGAGCTTGGGAGAAGAGAAGGGAGAACAGAGCTTGGGAGATCAGAGCCTGGAGAAGGGTTTAATATATTGACAAAAAAAGAGAGAGGAGAAGACAATGGGAAAGGGAAAGATCTTTTGGAAGCAGAAAAGTTTTTTATGGGAAAAGAGGAAGTGTGTTGGAAATAGGAAAGATTTCTTTGGAAGTTGGAAATAGGAATATATGTTTTTTTATTTTTTGTTTTTTTAAGTTTGGGCTACTGTAATATTAAAAAAAAATTTGAGGCCCCAAAAATCGGAGGCCCATGGCCATCACCCTTGGCACCCAGGCCTAAGGCCGGCCCCAGTGGCGAAAGCGGACAAAGGACATAGAAAGTGGAGCTTGCATCCCAAGGCTGTCATCAGGTATAAAGGTGAAGTTTCACAACCAGATGAAGGTATGTGACTCTAAACTAACTCATGCATTTAGATACATACAAAAGCTGACTTGAGCGTCGGAGTATCTTTGGCAGGTACCCCATCCTTTCTCATTTGATTTCGAAGGAGTGTTGCTTGGAGATTTCACTTATCTTGCATTAAGAGTAAAGCCGAGAACGTATGGAAGATATTCTTGTTGTAAGAATTTCTGCTTCAACAGTTGGCGCCGTCTGTGGGAATCGTACAAAAAGTCACATTGAGGAGCAATGGACATTGTGTAATTGAAGGCTCACCCGTCCTATAATGGGGGCACAAGTTGACTCCCCCAAACATAGAAGAATTTCTAAAATTCCTTTTATGATTTCACAAATTGACATGCATGACATTTATGCCATAACATAAATAAAGGGATTGTACCATGTCCCTCACGGCTATGGAATAACACTCCCTATTTTACAAATTATGATTCCCTCACTTAACTCCAAAATTGGGTTTTCTTTTTACCCTTTTTTGTAATTTCGATTTTTCTTGTAAAGAGCATTAAATGTCTTCAATTTTCTATAACAAACCAAATGAACAAGGGGCATGGCTAAATCCCGCTTAAAAAGATATGAACTCTAGTCTTTCCTTTTTAATTGCCTTGTAATATATTTCAGCTTTCTAATTCTTGGTACTATCAATGTTGTTTGACTACAGTAGATATTAACAATCTTGGGAATTCTTGCCTAAGATCTCAAGTGAAAGATTTATAGTGTTTTCTTTAATTTTCATTCGATTTACGACATGCAAAAGTTTATATCATCTACACTTCCTAAGATATTTGAATTGTCTATTCGATTAAGTATTAGTCTTTGACTCAAATTGCCCCTCCTTATTAATTCTTCTAAATGCCGCATAGGTTGATTTTCATGTAACGAGGCTATTGCTATTGGCCATCTCACTGATGCACTTTAAATTCATAATGAGTATTTGCAATATCACGTTAACATAGGTTCAAAGCTTAGCAAGGAAACTCACTCCAGTAGTCTTGAATGATCAAATGGAATAGCCACTACCCATGACAAACTCAAGGCCTCTCTCAGAGCAAGATAAGAAATCTTAATTACTTTATACATATTGGCCATAAGTGGGATCCTCTGTCGATCCCCATCAATCGGATCCTCTGTACATTCCAAACAATTGGATTCTTTGTCGATCCCATTCAGTTGGATCCTTAGTCGATCCCAATCAGTTGTATCCTTGTCGATCCCAACGTAAATTGGGGTTGCTTTTAAATTCTACAAGCTATCTTGGTTTCATACTCACTGACTAGCAAATGTCTTTGTTGTCTTGTTTTGACACCTCATGAAATTTCACATGAAACAAACTCTCACATCGAATATTCCAACCAAGCATGTGTGGGAGCAAAAATTACTCCTCAAGAAATCAATCCATTAGCACCTTAAACTTAGGGAAGTAGAGGTACACATGTTTAATTTCTATCCATGACTACATATGAATGACATCATGGGATTAGTAGGACTTGAGGGCCAAGGCCTACCAAGGCAAACATGTCTTATGCCGGCCATGTTTGGATGAGCCGTCTACATATAATTCCCACGGTGCTTCCTCCCTATGCCCTTCTTCTGTTGTATCACTCGGTTTCTCCTGCATTCCTTCTTAGGAATAACATTCGACAAGAAAATCAGCGATTACCTATCCCTTTTGAGATGTTCGTGGTTGGTACATGATGTCAAATGCTCCTAACTCGATGGCTCATCTTGTGACTCTTCCCGACAAATCTGGTTTGGACAAGATTGCTTTAATAGGCTAGTTTGTGAGAACTATAATGGTATGAGCTTCGAAATATTGTCGAAGCTTCCTCTTGGCTACTACGAATGCCAAAACTAGTTTTTTTTGCATGAGTGTATCTCTTTTTAGCGTTAATCAGACTTTTGCTGACATAGAAAATAGGTTGTTTGAGGTAGTTCTCTTCTTGAAATAATGTTGTGCTTACTGCCACTTCAATTACGGCGAGGTACATATACAACATCTCTCCAGGCTTTGGTATAGTTGGGATTGGCCACAACCCTATGGTGGACAAGGTGCTGCACCTGCACCTGTTTGTGCCTAAACATGAGCTGGCCGAAGGAGCCCCTTTTTCTCGACCCTAGCACTTTCTCGAGAAGCTGAAACGCAGCGTTTCGCCAAGGTACTTTGCCTTCCTGAAGACAAAAGAAAAACGCTAAGGCATGTTCATCTCGGCCTCGGTTGCGGGCCGAGGCCGAGCAAAATCGCGGCCAGAAATATTAAAGTCAGATCATCACGTGATAGCAGGGACCCATGCTTCATTTAATGAAGTAGTGCATGTTTAATATAGCAAACCCACTGGCCACAAACAAGCATTTAATGCGCGAGGGAAGGTGGGAAGTGACTGAAGTCAGGATTTGGTGATGAGGATCAGAGTGATTAGACGTAGACATTCTCACAAGAATTCTGGCAGCTTGAGATATTAGGTCACCAGCTGTCAAGGCCATAAATGCGTCTCCACGGTCAGAAGCTCAGAACCCATGATCAAGAGCGGCGGCTGAGATTCACCGGGATTTATGGGGTTACACCACCATGCTTCACGATCCCAAATGTCGATTGGACTACCCACTTGCTCTAATCAGGCTCCACCATGCAGATTTTCAGTCTCGATTACTCCTCCAGGAACCCTTCCTATAAATACAAGGCTCAAGCTACATTCAAAGGATTCAAACACCAAACCAAAGCCTCCCACGGAGCAACTTATTTTTTCCTGTAATGCACTTTCAATATCTTTACTTGCTTTCCTAGGAGTAGTGTTAGACTGTAAGGAAAATTCATTCATCAATATATCATACGACCCTTGATTTTCAAGGAGCCGAAGCACCATCTCTGTTGTTCGTTCCCTCACCCCATATATCATACGACCGTCGCTCCCTGAGCGACGCGCCGGAGCACCGCCCAAAACCCACCACCAACACCATCACTCAACGGCCTTGTAGTTCAAGCCGTGAACCTAGCAGCCGAGACTAGTTCCTCTCTCGGCTACAATCGTTTGATTAGAAGACGAGTTCAAATAGGCGCACCACTTATCCATCCTACACTCATCAACATCTCGACGCACGGTAGACCGTGCTGGCACGCCCGCGCACAACCGCACCGCACCCAAAAGCAGGAAACCGCATGTCAACGCATATCCCCTTGGCCCGGAACTCCAGGCCGTGAGATTTGCGCGGCAGACAGCACCCAGCCAAACCGAAATTGTTTGGCAGACTACTTGAAAATCTGAGCATAACATGCATCGTACTGATCTTTCTTCTCCTTTTTAACATGTCCTACTTCATTCTTCAGCTGCTCCATTTCTAGTAAAGCATCCTTGCACTAAAGGTTGAAGGCGTTGATTTTGTTAGAAAGACGAGAAATCTCATCCTTATCTTTCGCCGATGCCACCTCACTTGCCTTAAGTCGTTATCCTAAGTGTTCATGGGACTTGATCAAGTTTTCTAACTCATCCTTGCCCCTTTGAGCCCTGGATAGCTCAACCAAGCAAAACTCAGCCATCTGCAAGACATTCGCATAAGTTAGTTAAGTCAAATAAAGCTGAACTAAGAAAAGGAGAAATGCGAAGATAAACATACTAAGATTAAGTGGTGAGCCTATTGAAGTGCAATGTCGCTATCATCCATCTCTGTAAGCTCTTTAACATCACAATGATGAAGAAGACCGCCTAAAACAGCATCACATGCCTCGCGATCATGCAATAGCCCTTCACTCGCCAAAAGACGCTTCCCATTTGGCCTATGAAATTTGGGCCTGCATATTTCACCGTCAACAAAAGTTATGGGCTTATTGTCGAGGCTGATATCCTTAATGGTCACAAGCAAAGCACGAGTGGTCAGCGAGTCGATCTGATTGGACCCGCCACAATGGGATCAGCTTGGAAATGAACCCGAAGTAGATGCATCTATAGGATTTGAACTAAACTCGGCATTTGGGGCGGACTTGGGCCTTTTTGTTTGTTGAACAACTGATTTTCTCTACCCTGGACCTGGTCGAAAGGCACTCTTCGATGGGTTCGGTAATGGGCCCGACATATCATATAGCTCATATTCGTCCGGGGAGTAACCACCACTCTCTTTTTCCTCTTGAGCTTTTCTCTCTGCGGAACTCCTTCAAAAATGATGTGGTGAATCTTCTTCAAACTGGAGGAATAGATCGAAGCTGACTATGTGACCTACTAAGTCTATTTTGTGTAGTCCCACATTAAGATTGACCCCGAGATATGGTCAGTGCATAATTTTATATAATTTTGTACCCTTCTAGTTTATGATTTCATTATGTTTTTGAGTTAAACTTGTGCTTTTAATATTTTTGTGTTTGTTTCAGTTTATTAAGCTTAAGGACTAATTTTATGCATTTTGGAGTCAAGTTAGCTCAAAACTGTGTCTGCAGATCAGCCATATTCACGGATTGGATTGTACGTGCTCAGGAAGAACCAACTAATGAGCCTTACACCATTGGAATGATGTGGGAATCTAGTTTTTGGAACATTTTACGGTTCATGATTCCGAATCTTCTAGAGGAAGTTATGCAAGTTTTGGCAGCTTAAGGTGAAATTCGGTAGCATCTGCGTTACTGTACGAAACATGATATTTGAAAGCCTTTCCAATTTTTTCTTGACCTGGTTACATATGGTTGGAAAGATAAGACAAAGAGCTTCAAGACTCATATTTTTCCAGAATTTTATCAATGGAGGAACAAGCCCAAAACGAGCCTAGAAGCAAACTACAATGCATTGTCATGCATGACCTATGCATGAGCTAATTGTTTTTTATGGGAAAGTTAGGTAAACTTGGTGAAGTGGGTGTTGTAGGTAGAGGCAATACTCAGTTCAGATTTTCACTTCCTTAGGCCTATAAATAGTGAGGTTCCCCAAGCTTATGAACACACCCTAAGGAGGGAGCTCTCAAACATCTTTCTAGAGCTCCTCTCCATTCTCTCCATCAAATTTTCTTAGTTTTTTTTAAAAGTTCTCAATTGTTGTAATAAAATCATTTTGCTAAATTTTCCTTTATTTTTTTCTTAGTTGTACTTTCTTTTTCATTATCATGTAATTTCTTATTTTAAATTTTCAAGTTTGATTAGTTTTCAAGTTTCAATTCTGGTTTTTGTTCTTATTCATTATGCTTATAAGTTAATATGCTTGTTTGAATGATTGATCACCATTAAAACTTGTATGTTAGCTATCTTGGTTGGAATTAAGAGTAGACACCATATGTTTTAATTCAAATTGAACTATGAATAGGAAGAGTATGTATGGACATTTGACAATAGGTTTTAGATACATACATGGTTGTTTAAAACATTCTTCTATGCTTAATGGATTTCTAATGCTTAATCATACTTTAGCTAGAATCAATATGAGAATATGAATTGAACTTATTAACTTATTTGCTTGAGTTAGTTTCTTTTCTTTCTTTCTTGTTTTATGTTATTTTCTTTCTTATTTTCTATTTTGTGGAGGGAATCAAATTGAATCAATCTATCATCAATCCTAGTGGGATCGACCTTGCACTTACATATGCTATATTACTGAACGGCTCGTGCACTTCCGAGTATCAAAAGTTGAGGATGCAGCTGAATCAATTTTGGCGCAGCTGATCCGACAACGACTAGTTTTTGGGGCCGTTGTCGGGGATTGGTAGCATAGTTTGGTTCTATTTCATTGCCCTACTTATTTTACCTTTCTGCTTTTCCTTTTCCTTTTAGTTTTTATTTCCTAATACTTTTAATTCTATTTCAAGTTTTCTGTGTTTGTTTTAGCAATTTAGGATAGCTCAATAAAAAGGGAGAGAGAATGCAACTCCAATCATAAGGATGGGAAGTGTGGAGTAGTGGGAAAAGTCGCGACCTCCAAATGCATCCATGCTCGACCTAATCGCTTCAATGGGGAGTATTCTGATCCTTTCTCTTTATTTGTTTTGTTATTATTTTAGTAATTTTAAGTTTCTGTTTTTTTAATATTTATTAAAATTTAAATAATAAAAAGTTGTGTCATATGAGCTGATTTTTGCTAACCCCAGTGAGCAACCTCCGTCAATACAGTGTGTAAGAGTTCTTTAGGCAACACCTTCAGTGTCTAAGAAGGTTTGGGTTTTAAGCGGGACCATTGTGACTCCTCCACCCTTCCTGGAACCCCTAGCTGTGTTTTCAAAGGCCCTTAACTGGTCATCTTTGAGTTTCTTGTATATTTGTGTGTTCTTAAAATATATTAAAATTTTTTTTAACTTAAATAAAAATTGAAGTTTGGGTATTTATTTTTGCTTGTAAAAAAAAATTGCAATTTGGAACTTCTTTGTTTTCTTTTATGTTCAGTTGTTTTATGTAGCACTGGCAATGGGTCGTGTCGTGTCGGGTTCGTGTCGTGTCGAACTCTTAAACATGTCAAGAAACCTCAACCCGTACACGACCCGTTTACTAATTGTGTCAAGAATTGCAAACCCAAACACGACCTGTTTATAAACGGGTTGACACGACACAACACGACTCGTGTAACCCGTTTACTAAACAAGTTGGGTTTGGGTCATAAACAGGGTTATAAATAAGTAACCTACCTGTTTAATAACCTACTCAAATCCAATAACTAGTTACCTGTTTAATAACCAGCTCAAATATTCAGCCAAATCAAACATTTCTAGCTTAAACATTCCAAATCAAACATTTCCAGCTCAAACATTCCAAAATCACAATAAAATTAAAAAACTTCAAAGTCAATCTAAAATCCAAATAAAACAGAAACAAAAATCTTTGATTAAATTACAACATAAAATACAAAATCACACTCCTAACTCAAATATTTAGCCACTAGCAATGATGGTATTGGAGCACTCAGCAGATTGGGAGAGATTTATGGCTATCTTACTAATATCCTTAGTCAATTCTTCCAAGTTGGGTGCCATAGTGGGATTTTCTGCAATTCAAACCACAAGACTTTAGATGATGATAAAAAGAAACAAATACAATAAATAAGATAATGGGAAATATACCTTGGTCACCAAATATCCAGTCTCGTGTACAAATTAGTGCCTCAACATTTTCAAGTTTGAGAGCACTATGATACTAATCAACCACTCTACCACCAACACTAAATGATGTCTCAGATGCGATCGTAGATACTGGAATAGATAGTACATCACGAGCCAAAATAGATAGTTCAGGATATCAAAATTGGTTGGCCTTCCAAAAATCAAGAACATTCAAATTTATCTTCATGTCTACTTTAGGCTCATCCAAATACAATTGCAACTGTGACTTTTGGGAAGATGTGATAGACTCCTCACTTTCAAAGGTATCAAATTCCTAATAATATAACAACATTATTGATATCAACACATAGTCAAATATAAACTGAAATTTGATGTATTATGAACAAAATAAATAGCTTTTTACCTTCATAACATCCATGCATTCCTTTGATACCATGTCATCAACATGAGAACGAACACTATTTGAGGTACTTGATGTACCAGCAACTTATTCGGACTTAGAATGTATTTGCATATATAAATCACAGAGAGAACACAACATATCACGAACTTTGGCCATTTCTTGGGAGTTTGTACCATACAACCTTTTATAACAAAATTCCACAAACTGAATTTTATATCTAGGATCCAATATTACTGCAATTGCAAGGATCAAACTGTACTCTTTCCAATACTTATCAAACTTTTCCATCATTTGAGTTGCCATAAATCTCATGAAATCATTTGAACCAATCTTAGCTTTTCTCAAAGTATCTTCCACCACAAACACTTGAGGAAAATACAAATTTGTAGTAGTGTATTTAGTTCCAAAAAACATGCAAGTCCAATCATAAAATACCTTGAGAAACTTGTTAAGTTTTTCTAATTTTTGCCACTCAACTTCAGAGAGAGAATACTTGTAATTTGAATCACTTAATTGCAAATGCAGAAATGCCCGTTGATAATAAAGTGCACTATCAATCATTAGAAATGTGGAGTTCCATCTAATGGGTACATCTTGGCGCAAGCCCTTTTTACAATCTAAAGAAACTTGTGCAGCACAATCTAAGAATTTATGTTTCCTCCCTTGTGAATCTCTAACATACTTAATACTTTCCCTAATTTTCCCCACATAATCATGAATGTGTTTCAACCCATCTTGCACTATCAAATTCAGGATATGAGTACAACATTGAACATGAAAAAATATACCATTCATTAATAGTGCATTCTGCAAGTTAAGCTGCCCCTTCAACAACATAACAAAACTATCATTTGAAGATACATTGTCCAAAGTCATACAAAAAAGTTTCTTTTCCACCCCTCAACTAGTCAACAACTTATAGATCTTCTCACACAATGCAACACCACTATGAGGAGGAGGCATAAAACTGAAATTCAAAATTCTTTTTTGTAATTTCCAATTAGCATCAACAAAATGGGCAGTGAGAGAAAGATAACCATCTGTGGTTATAGAAGTCCACAAATCAGATGTCAAACAACTCTTCCAGTGATTGAACCCAAAAGTTCCTTAAGCTTACCCTTTTTCTCTATTGTACAAACTCAACACATCAGCCTTTGCAGTATTTCGAGATATCAATTTGATATCAGCACAAATGTAATTAAACACATCCCTAATTCCAGCATACTCAACAAATTGAAAGGGCAGCTTTTGCTTGATAATTGCCATCACTAGTAATTCACGGAATTTATTAGGATCAAACTTAGCAGACCTTGTTATGATAGACCCTTCAGATTTAGATAATAATAATTGGCCAATATTGTGACTATCAGATTTCAAACAAGAATCAAGATGACGCCTTAAATTTCCAATACCATATTTACTATCACACAGGTATTTATGATCACATTTCATGCACTTTGCATAAAGCTTATTATCTAGATCAACATGAAGAATTTCAAACTGAGTCCATACATGTGATGTGAGTTTTCTACGTCTCTTACCAACATGAGTTGCAGCAACTGCATTGTTGTTGTTAGATGGATTTGAATCTTGCACATTACTTCTAGCTGCTTCACCATCAAAACTATCACCCTCATCTTCAAAAACATCCATCTGTATAATAATTTTATGTTAGTCAAAAGATAAACAAAAACAAAGAAATTCAATAAAACAAAAACAAAAAAATCAAGCAAAATAGAAAATTAATCACAACCATGAATGTGAGATTTTTTGATAGGAAGAATTTAAAACTTAGGAACGTTGAACCCCTAATCGTATATTTTTTGAACTATGAGATGAGCTCCAGCTTCCAGACTTGATCAAAACATTGTCAATGGACTATATGGAAGCAGTGAAAAATATGGAATTGTAATCACAAGTCTCTAAGATGATCCTAAGGAGTGAGCGAAGATGGAAAAACAATGACCCATCGCATATATTATTATTCGCTTAAAGGTACATTACAATGACTGAATTTTGGGACATTAAATGTAGGTGTAGGCAACCCTATTTGACTTCCAACCTTTTCAAAGCAGGTGCTTCATGCAGACATCAAAATTACAACCCAGATAAAGGGAAATTAAGTCCCTTGATTCAACATTGACAAGAACAACAGAGCATATACCAATTAAAACAAAAGACAGTCTATTATATGCATATTTTTATTAGCAACTTCTAGTTATAAAAGATTTGCCTTTTTATGTCTGGTAGATGGAACAGATGCAATCTAGTGATAATGCATAACTTTACTTAACTATATGAAGACATAAAGTAGATAGAATTTTATGTTTAAAGAACAAAAAAGAGGCTTTAAAGGTCAAAAGGAAAGAGATTTGAAAGAACCAAAAGCTGAACTTTGACCTTTACAAGTCTAAAACAATGGTTGGCTTTTTCACTTAGTAAACGGACTAACAAAATGAAAGAAAACAAATCGACCCATTACTCAAACGAAAACATCAGAGCTTTAAAAATAGTTATTTTCATGTATGGTAGTAAGTAAGCATATAAAGATCAAAGGCCAAACCCAACAGAAAAAAAAATGTAGAGGGAGAGAGAGACAAAGATAGAGACCTGTGAGGCTTTGAGAGCACTAAGCAGCACCTAAAAGAAAAAACCTCAAGAACCTAGAACACAAGCAAATCCCAGAACTCCTAAAGAGATTTAGTTTTCTTTCTTTTCTAGGTGTGATCCAGCCAAAATGGCCACAGAGAAACCACACTGAAAGTTGTTGGTTTGGAAAGGATTTGGAGGCGGCTGGGAGATTTAAGTTTTCGAATGAGATGAGAGAGAGAATATGTTACTTTATATATGTGTGTTTCTAGGTTTTTAATTAAACGGGTTATTGGGTTTTAAGCGGGTTGACTCGAAACCCACCGGTTTATAAACGGGTCAGTAGCGGATTGACCCGAAAATGACCCATTTTTAATTATGCGAGTTCTTGTCGTGTTTTTACCGTGCGAGTTTTGAGTCGTGTAACGGGTCGTATCGGAAATTGCCACCCCTAGTTTTATGATAAGTTAGTCTTTTTTTTCTTTTTTTTTTTAAATTTTAAAAAAAGTGGTGTGGTTAGTTAGTTTCTTTTTTAGTGTTAAAAACAAAATTTATTTCACTTTAAATAAGGTTGCATCACCAAAAACTTAAAAACAATAAAAAAAATTATAATTTAAATAAATAAAAAAAACAACAACAACATCTTCATCATGGCGCGCTTCCTGATTCCATAATATGAGCCTTTAGTTTAGCCCTATGGATCTCCTCTCTAAGGTTTTCACGCACCATTTCTTGGGGCTCATCACTTGAGCTCCCAACGATCACTCTCTTAGGTTGAGCAAAACTTGTGTTGTGATCTCCTTGCTTGCGTTTACCCGGTCGCTCTAGGGCCTCCAGCTGCTTTTGCATGTCTTGAAAGTAAAAATCTACCATCTTTGATAGCTTTTGATTCTCTTCTTGCAATATTTCAAGCTGATGTCACATCTCCTCCGCCATCTTTGTCATCTCCCCCTTCAAACTCCTTATAACACGCTGACAATCTTCAACCAAATTTTGCAACCAACTGAGCTCTTAGTACCTACACCTCATGAGATTTCACAATTAAGCGATGCCCCATACTTGCGACAAATGCCGCACTTTACATGCTCAGTGCCATGACATCACTCACCACCTGGTTATCATCCATTGTTGTCCTCTCCCTTCTCTCCCTCAAATTCTTAGTTTTTCTTTTAAGTTCTCAATTGTTGTAATAAAATCATTTGCTGAATTTTCCTTTATGTTTTTCTTAGTTGTACTTTCTTTTTCATTATCATGTAATTTCTTGTTTTAAGTTTTCAAGTTTGATTAGTTTCCAAGTTTCAATTACAGTTCTTGTTCTTATTCATTATGCTTATAAGTTAATATACTTGTTTGAATGATTGATCATCATTAAAACTTGTATGTTAGCTATCTTGGTTGGAATTAAGAGTAGACACCATATGCTTTAATTCAAATTGAACTATGAATAGGAAGAGTATGCATGGACATTTGACAATAGGTTTTAGATACATGCTTGCTTGTTTAAAACATTCTTCTATGCTTAATGGATTTCTAATGCTTAATTTAGGTTCGACAACAAGGATCTAATTAGGGAATTAGGAATATAAGGTTAGGACCAAACACCATGGCTTAATCATACTTTAGCTCGAATCAATATAAGAATCTGAATTGAACTTGTTAACTTATTTGCTTGAGTTAGTTTATTTTCTTTCTTTCTTGTTTTATGTTATTTTCTTTATTGTTTTATGTTTTGTGCAGGGAATCAAATTGAATTAATCTATCATCAATCCTCGTGGGATCGACCTCACACTTACATATGATGTACTATCGAACGGCTCGGGCACTTGTGAGTATTAAAAGTTAAGGATGCAGCTGAATCAATTTTGGCACAGCTGATCCGACAACAACAAGATAAGAAGCATAAATGATGCTATCTCGATTCTGAGAGATCTGATGAAGTGTGTTGGGATCTAGAAAATATTAAACATCCCAATCCTGACCCACAAAGTGGCGGTTCAATCCTCTCATGAGCAAGGATAATCTCCGAACGAGTTAGGTTTTGTACTACAAAACTAGGGAACCACTCAATAAGCTTGCTTTGAAAAATCATATCATAATCAGTATTAGTAGGGTAGTCATAATCAGGACTACTAGGTTTCGGCCTGAATGATGAAGGAATAAAAATACAAGACATCTCAGGGGTCGCCCAATTCCCGATAATCATCAAGGGTTGAGTCTTCTAATCTTTCGCGGAAGACGGTTTGTAGCCAAAAAACTATAAGTATGAGTAAAAGAATAAGCCATGAGTCTCCTGAACAAATTGTTCGTTTTCATTCCGGTGCCTGGAATCAAGCTCAAAATAATTACAGTACTATTAAGAAAGAAATTTTATCTATTGTTTTAAGCATAAGCAAATTTCAAGATGATCTATTAAATCAAAAGTTTTTAGTTCGTGTTGATTACAAGTCTGCAAAACATATTTTAGAAAAAGATGTTAAAAATATAGCTAGTAAGCAAATTTTTGCACGATGGCAAGCAATACTGAGTGTTTTTTATTTTGAGCTAGAATATTTGAGAGGAAGTGAAAACAGTATTCCAGATTTTCTTACAAGAGAGTTTTTACAGGATAAAAAGCCAGAGCCATGTCAAGTAAAGAAAAAGAAAAGAAAGACAAGCAAATAATGCAATACAGTCAATCAAGCCAATCAAGCCCAGGCCAGAGTCAACCCAGAGTCCTGCCAGCAACCCTGATGCCCAAACCAGAAGCCAATGGCCAACTTGTGCCTTTTCCAGGTTATATGTCAATTCCAGTTAATAATAGATTTAATCCTCTAAGCCAACCTTCTCTACGCCCCAATTATCAAGCAGCATTAACTTCTCAATATGACCCTTTTCCTTCCAGTCAAAGATGCCCTGACAAGTTAAAGGTTTTTCAAAGATGCCCATGCCCTTCAAGTTAAAGTAGCCGAAAGCTGAGTTAAAGTCCTTTCACCCATGTGAAAGCAGATGTTAAAGTCCTTTCACCCACGTGAAAACAGATGTCTTTCCTTTCCTTCCAGTCAAAGTTGTCCAACAAAGTTTAAGTTAAATGTTTTTCACTTAAGTTAAAGTCAAAAGTTATTTTGTCTTCTCTTGAAAGCCAAGGCTATAAGTTAGGAGTTTTCATTCTCAGTTTCCTCAAGCTTTGTCCAATAAGCATTGTAAGTTTCTTTCAGTTTTCAAAGTTCTCTCAGAGTTTGTAGACCTGAGGCAACTACAATAGTTGTGAGTGAGAGTGGAGTGTGAGTGTCCTGCGTGGCATTGCTTGCTTTCACTGAACTAAGATTTCTGTAAGTTCTTACTTTGTTTTCAAAGCTTCCACAGTCAATAATATTTCCAATTAATATTATTTTCTGTGTTTATTTCATAGTCCTTCAAATTCTAATTTATGTTAGTCCAATTATTTTCATTAATCTATATTCTTTATTTAATTAAACTTAGTGCTCTCATAATTTTTTATTTGTATAATTTATTCACCTACCTTAATTTTCTGTTGAGTTTACGATTAATTTATTAGTTTCAATTTGCATCCATTCATTAATCTATTTTATTCATTATTTCTTTATTTTTTATTTTTTAGTTGCTCAAGTCATCTTCCAAGTCAATTACTTGGTCATACTCTTCATCCTTTTCCGTAGCTAGCTAATCTATTTCCTCTTCCAAGTCTTCAAAGTCTTCAAATTATTAAATACACAAACCAACTCTTAAAGTCAAGCTTCCATTTATAACTAGTTAAAAATCCTTTTTAATCTAGTTCTTCTATATATATCTAAATGACACTTATATCTGCTTGAGATACCCATACACACATGCAGTCTATTTTTTTCATGTATGCATATATTCTTTACGTACATCCAAACACATAAACATATAACTTTATATACATGTTCATCATAACTGAATTAGTGCGTATAGATGTGCATAGGTTATTGCGTATTTCATTGATACCTAGACAAATAGATTATCGATGACGAAGGAAACCACGAGAAAGAAGAGTGGTTGGTGGTGGATCTAGCAAAGCATTGACTATAGAAAGAAAGTAGTGGGTGAGAGATCCAAACTCAGGTGTGGACCTATTGTAGGCCAGCCGAAGGAAAATACCAAAGCATCGCTCATAAGATGACATGCAATCAAACAAAAAGCCAACACAGATTTGGCGGGATTTTTCCTCTCCTCCTTTCCTCTATTTCTCTATTTCTCCTTTCTTTTGTCTTCCCTCTAGTTACTTTTGTAATACATTTATCTTCTTTATAAATGAAAAAGAAGGTGCGAAATTCTAAGGGAGATGGAGAAGCATTAAATTGATGTCAGGTGTAGGTTTTGAAAGTTGAAATGTTAGGCTGTGGAAGTCCGTTATTTTTTTAGAGTCCCTTGAGTACATGGTGGGTTATAGGTGACATCTTGTCAAAATGGTTGGAGTGCAATTGTTGGAGCTGGAATTTACTCTTGCTGGCGTTGCCAGTTGCTATTCATTTAGATTTGTCAAAACTCTACTGATCTTTTATAACATTATTAATTGTTATTGTTGTCTTGTTGTTTAGAGAGTTAGGTACAAGCCTTTATCCGATGGTCCAAGAGGGCAAAGGTAATGTCCTAAAGAGAATTTGAGTTAAGTTAAATTTTTCCTTCAACTCACATGCTAGGCGCGAGTGGGAAAAGGAAAATGGGGGACTAACCGCTTCAATGGAGTGCCCTTACTAGGTCCAAACTCGATGATGGAATGGTTGGGCTGGGCAAGGGCTATGAGCAGCTCCTAGCAATGTGGGAGCAAAATAATTTGCTACCGATCCGCCACATCACGGGATTGGATTTGGGCACAACCCAACGCGGGTTTGGATGTGCATTGGCCCAATGCGGATTCGCATGTACTTAAGCCCAACGCGAGCTCGGATTGGCATTGGTCCAATGCGGGTTCGTATGCGCATAAACCCAATGTAAGTTCGGATGGGCATTGACCCAATATGGGTTGCATGTGCATAAGCCCAATGCGAGTTTGGATGTGCACCACCCAACACGCGTTCGGATATGTACCACTCAATGTGGAACGTGCACTACCCCATATTGACTCTTGCACAAGTGGCTCGATGTAGGTTCGTGGGTATATTCAAACACTCGCATTCCCCAATCCACATGAATCAAGGGACAACACAAACACGTTGGGGGTTGATCACGCACAACTCTCATTAATCGGAAGTGGCGAAAGTGGGCATAGGACGTGCGAAGTGGAGCTTACATCTCAAGGCTGTCATCAGGTATAAAGGTGAAGTTTCACAACCAGATGAAGGTATGCGACTCTAAATTAACTTGTGCATTTAGACACATACAAAAACTAATTTGAGCGTCGGAGTATCTTTGTCAAGTACCCTATTATTTCTCATTTGATTTCGAAGAAGCGTCCCTTGGAGATTTCATTTATCTTGCATGCGAAGTAAAGCCGAGAACCTGTGGAAGATATTCTTATTGTAAGAATTTATGTTCCAACAGTAGTGTTGAAGCAAGCAATAATGACACTCTACTTATCTAGTAGTAAGTGCCAAAGGATAATGAGAAGTAACATAAGGGAGTTGTACAACACAACCATAACTAGCCACCAAGAAAGTACCATGAAACCTCTAAGGATAAACCAATAAGACATGCACACGAACAACATACCTCCCAGGTGAGGAATATGAATGGCAGGTGAAAACTGACAACGATGAACCCTCAAAACAGCAGCATCATGCCAAACGTTGCAATCAAAGAGAAGTACTAAATGGCAGGGTCCCACTAGCATAGCTAGTGTGAGCATGCACAGTCGACTAGCAGTTGGGTGGGTGGCTGGATATAAGTTCGCACCGAGGTTGAATAAAGTTATTGGCCTCTTTTTTCAACAAATAATAAATCTTATTTGTATATATATAATTGTAAAAAAGATGTAAATGAAGTGATAAAAAAATTACAAAAAAAAAAATGCAATACATAAGTCAAATTTGGAGTGGGCCCATTTCCACCCGATTAGTGGCCCATATGGGCACTAGTGGACTCAAGAATGTTTTAGTGAAGGTGCAATTTTGACAATGATTTATTTATAATAAAATAAAATAAAAAATACAAACAAACACGTTATTTTAGCTCTCAAACTTTGGACCCTTATGAGTACTGTCTTGGGGGAGCTCATTCAAGCAAACATTTCTTCAATACGTAAGAGTTAGGTTATTCTTGTAAAACTTTTTGTTGATTGAATATCTAAGGCTTTTTACCTAGATTGACCTTAGGTCCCTTCATGCATTCATATCATACATGAAAAATTGTTTTATGTAAAAGTATTGGCTAAGTATGAAAAACTGTTTTTCGGAATAATCATTTTCTCAAGATAATTTTTGGTGGCTTTTATTCCTTACAGATCAAATAAGAAAACTTGATTTTATGGGATTTTAGTATGAAGTATATATTAACTTAATGAGCCATTTTTTTTAGCCTAAATCGTATTTTGCACTAAAACCGATTTTTCATATTTTGATTTGGTGGGAATTTGATTTTCTAGTTTGTTTTTTTTTTTTTAAATCCAAATTGGAGGGGGGGGGTACTTCCTTATTTACAATATTGTAAACTTAAGTAAATAGAGTAATATAAAAATAAATGAAAGTAAAAGAACAAAGACTCGGCCTTAATAGGTCCGCCACTGCATAGGGGCTAGGGTCGTGGGCTCGTGCTGGAATTGGTGATTTTCATAAATGGACGAGCCCGACACGGCCCGTTTATTAAATGCGCCAACTCTAAATGGACAGCCCTACTCGGCACGACCCGTTTGACACCTCTATTCCATAACATTATTTTGCCCAAGACTCCCCTAAACAAACCTTCATTTTGGATGACATGTAGTTTGGTAAGGTAGTGGTGAAGCAAGCAGTAACGACACTCTCACTTCTCTGGTAGTAAGTACCAAAGGATAATGAGAAGTACCATAAGAGAGTTGTACAACACAACCATAACTAGCCACTAAGAATGCACCATGAAACCTCTAAGAATAAACCAATAAGATATGCACACGAGGAACGTGCCTACCAGGTGAGGAATATGAATGGCAAGTGAAAACTGATGAGGAGCCCCCAAAACAGCAGCACCGTGCCAAACGTTGCAATCAAATAGAAGTACTAATGGCTCGTTTGGTATGGCGGACTGATATGGACTGGATTAAATTTTGGGACTGTCTTGGATTGGCTTGGTCTGGCCTAAGTTGGATAACATTTGTACTGCGTTTGGTGTAAGTTTGATAGGACTAGGACTATTTTTTTTTTAATTTAAAGGTAAGTTTTTGTTTCTGTTTTTTTGTGAAAAATATGATTTTTATTTTTATTTTTTTGGGGGAATGTGAATTTTTTATTATTTTCATATAAAACTTTTCTTTTTTTTCTGAGTCTCTTTCTTTTTCTTTATCCTGCGCACCGCCCTGCTACTATGTGCTCTTCCTTACTAGCACAGTGGTGGTGGTCGTCTCATTCTCCTCTTATTCTCAGTCTTTTTTTATCTATGCCTTTTTTTGCTCGAAAATTTTCTCTCCTTTTCCTATTTTACGGTATTCTCTTCTTCTCCTTTTCTCCCTCTGCTCAAGAGGCCATCGCCGTCTCCTGCAACCCCAAGCTATGAAGTCCTCATTGTCTGCCATTGGTGCGTACCGAAATCGTATGGCTGCAATTGTGGATTTTCTTATTATCTGAGTTTTGAATGGAAGTCAAACGTACGGTGCTCATCGAAACTAACTAGAACCGTGTGGCTGTGATGGTGGATTGGGGTTGCTACGTATGGCTGTGACAGTGGGGGTTTGGATCGGTTGCAAGTGCTTGGGTGATTGGTGGTTATGGATGGCGCTTGGGTGGTTGGTGGTTGGCTAGCGCTTGGGTGGTTGCAAGCGCTTTGGTTTTTGCAAGTGATAGGGTCGGGACTGTCTAGTCCGCCCTTTCCAAGTGAGATTAACTAAGAACACCTAAGGAGGTGTTTTTGGTGGGGCCAGTATTAATAGTCCCACTTAAAATTAAAACCAAGTGAAAACAAACATGGGATAAAAATTAGTCCAGTCCAGTCCAAGTTAGGGAGGCGTACCAAACGAGCCCTAAATGTCTAGGTCACACCAGCTTAACCAGTGTAAGCATGCACAGTCGACTAGCAGTTGGGCGGGTGGCTGGATATACAAGTTCGCACCGAGGTTGAATGAAGTTATTGGCCTCTTTTTTCAACAAATAATAAATCTTATTTGTATAAAGATAATTGTAAAAAAAAAAAAAAAATGAAGTTGTAAAAAAAAATTACAAAAAAAAAGAAAAAAGAAAAAATAATACATAAGTCAAATTTGGCATGGGCCCATCTTGCCTCATGTAGTGGCCCGACACGAGCATGCCCCGAGATTGGCGATTTTCATAAATGAACAGTCCTGGCATGATTGGTTTATTAAATGGGCCGACTCTAGATGGGTCAGGCCAACCCTGCGCCGCTTGTTTGACACCTATATTCCATACGAGCTTTATTTTGCCCGAAATTTTCCTAAACAAAGCCTTCATTTTTTATGATATGTAGTTTGATAAGGTGATGTACATGTCAAAATATACACATATGCTACTTAATCAAACATCTATATGGTTGTAAGTTGATGTGTACATATCATGTCAATTAAAATGTGAAATTATTTTGAATGTTGTTTGAACGTATCACTTGTTGCATCACCTTATATTGAAATATGACACAAAAATGTGGTTCCCTGATTTTACTCTGACTCTAAAAGTACCAAAACGAACCTTTAAGTTTTTTGTTTTTTTATTTGTTTAAGTTTTGATTGGAATAAAGAAAAAAAATTATATATTGCTGTCATGGCAACATGCTAACTTGCCCAATGTAGCCCATCCAGTTATCATGTCTTTTGTTAAGTTGGAAGGGGAATGCTAGCAACCTTCTCTCTAACCTTCTCTTTTGGACTTTCTCCATTTTTCTCATGACACGTGTCACATTCCTTACACTTAAATCAATATTTTAATTACACAAAAGAACATTAATTGTATTTCCGTATTTGCCCTTTTTATTGTTTAAAATAATAAACAATCAAAAAAGGGGTTCTTCAATCACTCGATCCCTCAGACAAAATAAATTAAAAAAATCACTCGATCCCCCCCCCAACCCGCCCTCGCCCCCCCTCTTCCCCCTCCTCCTCCGGTAAAACCCAACAGTCAAAAGGGGTTCTTCAATCACTCGATCCCTCAGACAAAATAAATTAAAAAAATCACTCGATCCCCACCCCAACTCGCCCTCGCCCCACCTCTTCCTCCTCCTCCTCCGGTAAAACCCAACAGTCAACACGGCAATCACACCCACAACTCATCTCTCCTTCTCCCACCTGTGCAGCAACCCCCACTTCCCACCCCAGCCACTAATTTCGTTTTCCCACCCCAACCTCGACTCCTCCCCCACCGGTGAAAACCCAGCAGCCACATCCATGTTCCACCCCACCCATGTTTGATATATATTAAAAATTTTACAATATCTCCTTCACACATCTCTACACAAAAATATGAATATGATGATTTTGTCATCTTTTTATTTTGTTAATTTGCAAAAACCTAAATTTCAGGGAGGATGGTGGGCTAGAACCAATACATAGAGATTGGGGAGGGGTGGGGGTGGGTGTGGTGAGAAATTGCAGGGAGGGTGGGTGGCGTATGAGGGCAGGGACGATGGAGAAGGGAGGAAGGGACGGTAGAGTCTTCCAAATGGTTTTGAATTTGGGTTAAGGGGAGGGACTTGGAATTTTTATTTTTATTTTCTGCAAAAGCAGCATGCTTGCAAAGACTCAAGAGGTGCTGTGCAGTTTCATTTGTTGACTTTGCCAAAGCAAAGGAGTCAGTTTGAGTCCAAGTGTGAGGATGAGTCTGGGTGAAGTGGTGGGAGACAAGTTCAAAATCAGACGATCGAGGATTTCCAACAACCACTACCTTCGATTTATCATCTTTACGATTTAACATGGCAAAATTTTCTCTCCACGAGCCCATAATAAAAGAAGTCAGAATAAACAACACTTCATTAAGTAAACTATGGAAGGGTAAAACTTAAAACTGTTATTTATCAACCAAAAAGTTTTGTTCACCTCTAATTTGATATGGTCAGTGATCTCATTCAAGGCTAATGGCTTCAAAGATGCAGGACTTCGCTTTGGGATATTATTATATCCATATGCAATTGCAACATCCTAAACAAGAAAGAAAATGGGTTATTATAGAAACATGACAAAAGTTTTGATTTATAATCCAAAAAGGTTGTTATGACTAATTCTAGTTGAACCTCCATGACATCACAAGGATGAAGAATGTCGCTTCTGGGTTGGAGGTACAAATACTGTGATATCGCCTGATATAGACTGCTCAGCACCAAGGTCTAAAATATCGGTGGTATCGGAAATATCGGAAGTCCAAAAACACGGAAATATCGAAGGAAATATCGGGATATTATCGGTATCGGTAAAAATTGAATAAAAACCACGGAAATTGTAAGAAAAACTTAGAAATTTTTATTGAAACTTTGTAGGATGTTTATTTAGTCAATTATCTATTAGTTTATCACAAAAAATTGGAAGGAAATGCATTGCATGATGGATTTAACTTATTTAAGTTTATTATATAGCGAGCTGGCAAACACTGTAAGTGTAGAAAATATGTAGTAATTAATGAAATAAGATTAAACACACCATAATCATTTATATATAATGAATTACTACAATATTTTACACTTTATACATTGCATGGTAAGATACATGAGTGACTTAGTACCACATAAAGTTCCTATGAGGTTCAAAATTTTCACTATCTTCATCATCTCTATGTGTAGAGTAAGTATATTTTGAAGAGTAGTCATCAAATGATAAATCCCCAAAATAATTTTGCATGTAATTGTTAACATGCCACCCATATGGATCCGAGATTGGTTGACGTTGTCCATAAGCAAAATCATTTGAAAATTGAGTCTCGGATTCTTTCCATGAGTCGCTTAATTCCATCCCAACAGGAATGGGATATGAAGGGTAGGGAAATGGTTGGTTATGAGTATAACCATAGTTACTACTCATCTCATATGAAAATTTGTTTCTTGCAAAAAGAACTCAAAACAAAACCATGTATATGGTGGTTAAGGTGTTGAAGGAGTAAAATGGTTTTCACAAATACCATGTATATAAATATTTTTGGGTTTCTTATCAGGATATTATCGATAATATCTCGACATATTGCCCAAATCATTCATAAAAATGTTGAAAATATCTTCCCGATAATATCGGGATAATATCGACATATTGACGATAACACTATGGTTAGTTGTTAAAATATTGGACCCCCAAAAATCAGATATTATCGATATTTAATACCTTGGTTGTGATTATGAAGATAGGTCTGAGAGAGAGAGAGAGAGAGAGAGAGAGAGAGAGAGAGAGAGAGAACGTGATAGTGGGAGAGAGTAATAAAAAAGTTGAAATATTTTATGAATAAAAATATTCAGTAAGGGTATATTTGGAAAAGAAAAGTTTGTTTGTTTTAAGTGTAAGGAATGTGACACGTGTCGTGAGAAAAATGGAGAAGGTCCAAAAGAGAAGGTTAGAGAGAAGGTTGCTAGCATTACCCAAGTTGGAAATGCTGAGTTGCAGACACCCCTTTTCCATAGTTTTAGTGTACATATCAGAGTAGGCAGCAATCCTTTGTTTCTATATTAAACTTAACGCAATAAAGAAGTTAGGGTTAAGCGGCAGGCCACCAATGTTATGACTTTGTGTGGGGGATAGATAGGGACTTGCGCAAACGAAACAAGCAACCAACCTCCAAATTGCATATAATCAAAAAAATGTTAACAATAATGTTATAACGGTGAGTTATTGTGACTCCAAGAATGAAGACATGAAATGCAGGCTAAATCCGGCAGTAGATGAGTTGAAGTTGTTGAACGCTATGTGTACGTGGGACAAGCAAAGTCCAAGGAATCTTATGTCGTTAAAAATAAGAACTAACCTTTGGCTGTATCGATAATCACTTTAATTTAGTTTACATCAAAGTCTACATCCGTGAGCGTGACTTAGAGTATTACTATGATAGAAAATACTTTCTTAGAGTTCGCGTGGAACTGCTTTGATAAGAAACTCTTCTCTCATAAGTGCTTTTATGATTCAGAAAAATAATTTTATATGTTTTTTGTGCTCAGCCAGTTGCAAAACCATTTCGATTAAGCAATACAATTTTGGTTGGTTTGAATTTGGCTTGACGGCTGAATCTGGATAAATAATTTCCAAATTTTAGGTCAGTTCAAATGGAAATGATTTTGGAGCATATGTAACGCCTACAAAACATCAGTTTTTTTATATATGAAATCTAATCATCTGGTTCATTGGATATAAACATAAATTTTAATCGGATTAGGTGATTATAATTCCATCTTTGTAAGGAACACTTTTTCCTTCTTTCTTTTTTTTTTTTTTTTGTTGCCAAATTTCTTTCTCTTTTCTTGATCAAGCATCAACTATTTATTTTTATAATATTCATTTGACCTAACTTTCAACAAAACAAAATATAATCATAAGCTTTATACTAATCACTTTTTCATCTTCCTTAAATAAGAATAATAAAAATACCAACATGTTTTTGTAGGATTTAAAAAAAAAAAATAGATTCAGATAGTTTGTTTTGATTTTCTCTACTATATTCTGCTTAATTTTTCCCTCTATACATAACACCGTATTTAAATCTGCTTGACTTTTCCTTTTCATAAAATGCATTGATTATGTGGAATACGCATAATATTTTTCTAAAACAGATTAAATACAAACACAAATTATCTCACCCATTAAATTCTAGTAATTATGCCACTAATATTGTGTAAAAAAAAAAAAAACCAGAGAAACAAAATGACAAATCCCAAATCGAAACGATAGAAACTAGAAAGATTTGTAGGCCTGATACTAGCTTAACACAATTAGTGGGGCCCACAATGGACCCATTGTAAAAAATAAAAAAATAAAAACTTTTACAACAATCTGATTTCTGACCAACTCACATTTCTACACAATCCCCCCAAGCAAACAAATGTCTTCCCTCTCTTTCTCTCTCAAGCTTCTCCCTGACGCCAAAAGCCCAACACACTGAACAAGCAAAACAGAGCCATCTCTGCAAACACACAATCACAAAAGCCAGCCAGCCAACCACGAAGCTCTTTCAGAGGTTTCCATTCGACGAAACGTTTCGCCAATGACGGTGTTTCGAAACTCGAGCGCGGTACCCCTCTCTGGCAAAGCGCACGTGTTTCCGGTCGACTACGAGGCCGAGGTTTCGCAGCGCCTGGTGGACGCTTCGCACGACAACGATTTGAAGTCGGCGTGCGAGTGTTTGGGCGATCCTTTCGTGGACGTCAACTTCGTCGGGACAGTGTGCTTGAAGTCCAAGAAGACAGAGATTGTGGTGCAGGGCGAGTCGGCGCACGAGGTTCGTGTCGAGTACGAGGAGTTCAAGACGCAGGTCACTGCTTTGTTTCTCGCCGCTCATTCTGGAAATTTGACGCTTGTTAGGAAGCTCCTGGTAACGCCATCAATATCATTTTTTTTAATTTTCATTTAGACCGTTGTGAATATTTAATTTTTTTTGTTGTTGATATTTTGTGTTTGTTTCTTGGGAAAATGAGGGAAAATTGATGTGAAATTGCATCATGGTGCTTGTTTTGTTTAGACATTCATGCTGACGTGTCAGATTATTATTATTATTTATTATTTTTGGTCTTGCTATTTTGAAATCATAGTATATACTGTAACTGACGCGAGGTTGAGGAAAATCGAGCATTTATGAGCTTCAATGAATTCAATTGCATCTTTATCTTTGATCATTTGCTCCTGCATTTTCTTTTTTTAGCCAAATCAGCAATGGATACGACGTCTTTTGTTTTGTTTTGTTTTTTTTTTCTCATTTCATGTGACAGGGTTATGGAGCCAATGTGAATCAGAAACTGTTTCGAGGCTATGCAACAACAGCAGCAGTAAGAGAAGGCGACTTGGAGATATTGGAGGTGCTTATCAATGGCGGGGCATCTCAGCAGGCATGTGAGGAGGCTTTGTTGGAGGCAAGCTACTTGGGCAGGGCTAGGCCTGCCGAGATGCTCATGGGATCCGATTTGATCCGCCCTCAAGCTGCAGTACACGCTCTTGTATCTGCTTGCTGCAGAGGCTTTGTCCATGTAGTTGACACACTCATCAAGGTAACTTTTTAACATGACAAGCTAATTGCAGTCTACAGATTGCCTAAAACATGACCCTTAAATTACAAGGTTACCAACTTAGCATCACCAAAATGTGTGTTCTTTGATTGGTTGAACCTATAATTTTGTTTGATGACAGTGATGCTATTGATTGGTGGCAGTGTGGGGTGGATGCCGATGCAACTGATCGAGCACTGCTTCAATCTTGTAGGCCATCTCTGTACACCAATGTTCACTGTAATGCGCTTGTTGCTGCCGTTGTTAGCCGGCAGATTTCTGTTGTCAGACTCTTGTTGCAGGTTAGCACTGACCCTTCTCTTGGTATACTATGCACACCTTTTACTATGAAGCAAATTGTAAGGTGGAGCAGAGGTTGTTCATGCATTTATATCTAATGTTATGTATGTTTTGCAACAAAATAGCAGGCTGGAGTCAGAACAGATATAAAAGTTAGTCTGGGGGGCTGGTCCTGGGATGTAAGTACCGGGGAAGAATTTCGGGTGGGTGCAGGACTAGCTGAGGCATACAGTGTGACCTGGTGTGCTGTGGAGTACTTTGAAGCCAGTGGTGCTATCTTGCGCTTGCTCTTGCAACACCTCTCCCCTAACATTCCTCACTTTGGGAGGACTCTCATTCACCATGCCATCTTATGTAACAATGAAAGAGCAGTAGATGTGCTTTTGAATTGTGGCGCGGATGTGGAAGTTCCGATTAAGACGACAACTTCAAAAACTGACCGCCCCATTCACTTGGCTTCACGGCTTGGATTACCTGCAGTTCTGCAACGACTGATTAATGATGGCTGTGATGTAAACTCTCAAACAGGATCGGGAGAAACTGCACTAATGATCTGTGCTAGATATAAGCATCAGGAATGCCTCAAAATTTTGGCTGCAGATGGTGCTGATTTTGGCCTGATCAATTCTTCTGGTCATGGTGCAAGCTCAATTGCAGAGTCAGCTAGGTGGGCTCTTGGCTTCCGACAAGCAGTTTTAGACGTGATTCAATCTGGGAAGGATGTTCAATCAAGCAATACATCAATATTCTCTCCTCTAATGTTTGTGACTCGAGCAAATGATGTTGAGGCTTTGAAGAAACTAATTGAGGGAGCAGACGTTGATCTCGATGAGCAAGATGAAAATGGAAACTCAGCTGTCATGATAGCTGCAGCAGGTGGTTACCTGGAAGCTTTGAAATTGCTTATCCATGCTGGGGCTGACATGAACCTAGAGAACAAACATGGTCAGAACATAAAGGAACTATTAGAAATAAATCAAAACGGTGCAGAATTTGAAAAATTAATGGTTAAACATGCACCTCAAAAGAAATTTGATAGTCCGGTTGCGTTTTACACTCTACACCAGGCAGCACAGCATGGAGACTTTGATTTTGTTCATACATTGATAAGCAGAGGGCTAGATATTAATGCTCCTGATGCTGATGGATATACTCCATTGATGTTAGCAGCAAGAGGAGGCCATGCTATGGTCTGCGGGCTTTTGATTTCTTTCGAGGCTAGATGTGACATTGTGAATGCAAGACATGAGACGGCACTTTTGCTTGCAAGGAAAAGTGGAACTGGGAAGGATGCAGAGAATGTGATATTGGATGAGCTTGCAAGAAAACTTGTGTTGGGTGGAACTCATGTAAAGAAGCACACAAAGTGCGGGAAAGGAGCTCCCCATAGAAAAGTCTTGAAAATGGTGGGGGGTGTTGGGATTTTGCAGTGGGGGAAGTCAAGTAAGAGAAAGGTGATTTGCAAGAAGGCCGAGGTTGGGGCTAGTGATTCGTTTCGATGGAATCGTAGGAGGAAATTCGATACTGATGAGCCTGGACTCTTCCATGTGGTGACCACAAAGAACAAGGAGCTGCATTTTGTGTGTGAAAATGGGATTGAAATGGCTCAGTTGTGGGTGAGAGGGATCAAGCTTGTGACAATGAAAGCTGTTTTTGGAAACTGGCAAGAATGAATGAATGAAGCTGTGCATGGGAGAGTCTTGTTCAATTGAAGCAGTTTTTTTATGCTTTTGTTCATCTCATTGTACTTGTTTGTTGTATTTCTTATCCTTATGCGTTGTAGATCACTCACTTCCACAAGTAGAAATTAAACAGCCCCTCTGAATATGAAATCTTTGTAATTAAGTAATAACTTTTCCACAAAAGGTCTTAAACTCAGTCAAATAAGTAGTTTACTAATTTAAATTTGACCAAAGAAAAAATGTTGGGAAAGCTTTTGATAATCAAACTCAGACTTTTTATTTTATTTTTACAAAGTGATATTCTAATTACTCTAATGTGCGGGGAGGGAGATCCAACTCAAGTGCAAACGGACGGGAATGTTGTCATGGTCAACTGAAATAATTCACATTTGGAAACTCAAACTTTTTTTGGAGACCAATATTTTCTAAAAGCTTCTGGAAATCTCTTCCATTGAAATTGTTGGGTAATTAATGTTAGTAATTCACAATTACAAACAGTTGTAGATAATAATTAGGATGCAATTAAACAAACAACTAACAAACAACTATTTGAGACGGTGTCGTTTGGTGTTCCCTCAAAAAACCGTTGAAAAACAATTGATTTTTCTATCGCTAATTTTCAAAAAAAAAAACAATTGATTTTTCTAAAACCCTGATTTCAATTTTCTTGCAAATAATTCTCAAAAACCCTATTCTTCTTTCCTGTCACTCTTCAATTTTGAAGCTTGGCTATTCCATCAATGGCGGACCTACCAATCCTCCAATTCGAAGAGACAATCATGAAAGCAGTAGAAGAAAACACGGTCGTAGTGATTATTGGAGAGACCGGTTCAGGAAAGAGCACGCAACTCTCGCAAATACTTCACAGAAGAGGCTACACCAAGTCTGGAATCGTCGGCGTCACTCAGCCTCGCCGAGTCGCCGCTGTCTCCGTCGCCAGGTATAATGTAAAGCCGCCATTGTTTGGCTCATTGGCTTCTGAATTGATCTTGCGTTTTACACTATTCGAATGAGTTGTTTATTATAAATTTGTTGAAATTGTACACAGACGAGTTTCACAGGAGCTTGGTGTTCGGCTTGGGGATGAAGTTGGATACGCCATCAGATTTGAAGATAGAACGTCAGAGAGGACGCGTATCAAGTACCTCACTGATGGAGTTCTTCTTCGTGAAAGTCTTTCCAATCCAGAGCTCGATCAGTACTCTGTAGTAATACTTGATGAAGCTCATGAAAGGAGCCTGAACACGTACCATTGCTCTCTCTCTCCGTATTTTCTTTGTGGTTTACTAATTGTTGTTTTGTGTTAGAATTTCTAGTCTTTGTTTATTTAAATGTGCATTTTGTGAACCAGGGACATTTTGCTGGGACTGATGAAACGCTTGGTTAAAAGGCGTGCCTCAAATTTCAAGGTTCTGATCACTTCAGCAACTCTTGATGGTGAAAAAGTATCACAATTCTTTTCAGAATGCCCTGTAGTGAGAGTCCCAGGGAAGTTATTTCCAGTCGAAATAGTGTACAGTCATGAGCGACCTATCAGCTATCTTGAGTCATCTTTAGCAACAGCTCTCGGTATGATGTGGCTTTTTAGTTTACTCGTTACCTCATCATTGTATATATCTTTATATAATTAATGTGGTATCTTCCCTCTGTTGTTTTAAGTTGACGTTTTTCTTCCAGTTTAGTATATAACAGTTTCCAAATTCTTCTTCTTCTGTTGGTAAGAGGTTGAACTAACCAGTTTCTCTTTTTACAGATATACATATGAAGGAAGGGGAAGGTGATGTCTTAATATTCATGACTGGGCAGGTGAGATGCTGTATTCTTACTGTATTTTCCTTTTATGACATCCTATGTACATGTGAGTCTGTGACTACTTTGGATTAATACTGTTGATTACATTGGTTTTCCACACAATGCTTCTATTGACCAAGAAAGTGTAATTCTGCATAGGATGATATAGATAAGTTGGTATCTAAGTTAGAAGATAGAGTTCGAAGCCTGGAAGAAGGGTCTTGCATGGATGCCATCATACTTCCTCTTCATGGTTCTTTGCAGCCTGAAATGCAGGCAAGTAGACTTTTGTATTTGTGTTCTACTTTTGGATGGTTTATACTCATAATACTTTGTTGGTTGATGCTTCATCTTTTATATACAGGTACGTGTTTTTGGACCTCGACCTCCAAATTGTAGGAGATTTATTGTTGCCACAAACATTGCTGAAACTTCTTTGACTGTTGATGGTGTTGTGTAAGAGAAGAAACTAATGCCTATCTATCTATCACATTCATTCTGCTTTTTTATTTTATTTATTTATATTGCTTCATATAAAATGGGGGCTTTGCTTGGATGAAATTTACTTAATGATTCTGTGGAAGCAATGATATCAGTCAAATTCAAGAAAACATTTTTGCCACATTGTTTGTTCACTCTTCCTCCTATATATGGAGTTTGATTTACTCTCAGTTATTCTGGTTGTGCCATAATTGAATGACGTTAAACAGTTTTCTGTTTCCTCATACTTAGAAATTATGTGTGAATCACAGGTATGTTATTGATTCTGGTTATGTGAAGCAAAGGCAGTACAACCCGTCAACTGGCATGTATTCTCTCGATGTTGTTCAAATTAGCAAGTAAGGAGTTGGTAGTTCCATTTTTATCATATAGCTTGTTACTATTTCTGTCTTTGCACTTGAATTCATTACTTTTTTTTTTTTTCGTTCTTGGGTTATTTTTGTGCAATTACGGTGGATGTGTTGCCTGGTTTTTCCGAAGGATAATCTCTTAACTTCCTTATTCACACATCTTATACTCTACCAATTATTAGTTTGCTATAAGGTTTCTAACACATATGAGCAGTAATTTGAATCTTGATCCATTTCATTCCTATGTGAAAAGATTTGAAACGGAAGTTCACTAGGCCTTTTCCCTTCCTTGTTTATGTGTTCCATAATAGCTTTTAACACTGCAACTCTGAACCAACTATGCAAGCAATCAGCATTATCAACTTCTTATAGTGGCATTTCGATCTAGAAACAAATGTATAGTTATCATTTAAAAAGCATGGGCCAAGGGGCCTAAACTGCAATTCCAATAAAAGGAGGATTTCATGTTTATAGGTTTATAACCTTGAATGTTTATCTTTAAAAGCATGATTGATTCTGCTTATCGTTCTAATAAATTTTGGATTCATATGATTGCAGGGTACAAGCACATCAACGTGCTGGACGAGCAGGAAGAACACGTCCTGGGAAGTGCTATCGATTATACCCTTCCGCGGTTTATGAGGATGAGTTCCTGGATGTAACAATTCCTGAAATACAACGCTCTTCGCTTGCTGGAAGTGTTCTTTATTTGAAATCTTTGGACCTCCCTGATATTGATATTCTCAAATTTGATTTTCTTGATTCTCCTTCCCGTAAGACAGTTTTTTTTCCGGTGTGTTTCTTCCCTCTTCAGGCATACATTGCTTGCATATAATTGTTTACATCCAATTGCTTTTGCCGCAGCTGAGTCTTTACAAGATGCTTTGAAGCAATTGTATCTTATCGATGCTATTGATGAAAACGGATTGATCACAAGAATTGGAAAAACGATGGCTGGTACTAGATTTACATCCCATTTTTGAAGAGTTATAATATTTTCACTATGTGTTGCCATTATTTTGAAGCCTGCACAAGTTTTAGTAGTTTTGATAAATTTGGTCTCATTGCACAGTTCTACCATTTTGGACAACAAAATATCATTTTATAGTGGTGAACATATTATACATCATCCATATCCTTAGTTGAATTGTAATAAAAGTGTCATCCATGTTTTCATAAAATTCTTGCATCGCATTCATGCATGCGCTTTCTTCCGTATAATATCTGTTACTAGTGTTAGAATTTATTACCTATTGATATGAGTGTTTGTGTTCACACTGAGCATATTCCTTCTTGGATATTTGATGAGTCAGCAGAGCATTTTCTTGATTTTATGCAGAGCTTCCACTAGAACCTTCATTGTCAAGGACCTTAATGGAGGCAAATGAGCATGGTTGCTTATCCCAGGCTTTGACTGTTGCTGCTATGTTATCCGCAGAAACCACTTTGCTTCCTAGTCGAAGGTAAACTCATTAAAATTCTCTTAGAAGATGGTGCCCCTATGTATGTTGTGGAAGTTTGTTAATAGCATGCATTGTGTTATTAGTTTGAAGATACTTGCATATCTCAAAATAAGTGAAACTAAATGCGCACACATGCACACATACGTTCCGGTAGATAGTTAAAGATTTGCATACCTATGAAGTCTGTACTTTAGAAGATATTTGTACGCCTCTTCACTTTCCGTGTGTCCCTTGAAGTATGAATATTTCATTTGAGATAATTGTAGTTGTGCATGACTCCATTTGTAGCAAGAATACTGAGAAGAAGAGGAAACATGATTATTTGGACCTTCCTGGTGGTTCTGGCTGGGGTGATCATATCCAGTTGCTACAAATCTATGAGTGTTGGCATCAAACTAACTATGACATTGATTGGTGCAAGGATTATCAGTTGCAGGTACCCCTTTACAATCTTTAATTTTTTAGAATTTACTTTGGTTTCTCACTATGAGGGAATCTCATCAAAATTCTGATGCATCATATTAATGTCATATACAGTATGATTCTAATTTCTAATATATGCACATTATGTTTCTGGAACTCATTGGCTGTAGGTGAGAGGGATGAAGTTTGTGAAGGATGTCAGGAGACAGCTATCTCAAATCATGCAGAAAATAGCAAAAGGTTAGTAAGCTACATTATTGAGGAGCTTACGATCATTGATCACATTAATGAAACATTTTCTTGTAATTTGATCATATGGAGCTTGTAGTTATAATAGATTTGCTAACTGAAGAGTGCTAAATACAGTAACATTTCCAAAATACATTGATTTATGGAACAAAATGAAATGAGATTAAAAAAATAAGTAAAATATATCAACTGCCATTCTTTATTTATAGTCTAGAGGTTTTTGTCTTGCAGCGATCTGTGGTATTTATTGTTACTGTTTACCTACCACCTGAACATTCTTCTTGCTATGCTCGTGATGTTGTTTGCCTTCTCTCTATTGATAAGACATTGCATATCTGGAAAACAGGACCATTAGATGTACAGACAAGCAGAAGATGGAAAGAAAGCCAACAAGATTATCACAACTTGAGGAGGGCCTTGTGTGTGGGATATGCAAATCAGCTCGCTGAGAGAATGGTATATCACAATGGGTATCGAACCTTAGGTTTTAAGCCCCAAGTAGTACAGGTATGAACCTCGAGTAGGAAAGCTATTGTGGATAGGCGCATCTTACGGCATTTAGTCAAAGCTTTCAGTGAATTTTGGACCCTAAGTCTAGAACTAGCACTTACATTTGAATTATCTCTTATTTTAGGTGCATCCATCCAGTGTGCTAAAACCCGATGATGAAGGGAAATTGCCAGACTATGTTGTGTACCAAGAACTCATTGCAACTTCCCGCCCATACTTGCGTACTGTATGTGCCGTAAATATTGCTTGGGTCACACCCATTTTGGACAAAGTCAATAAAATAAATATCAACAAGCTAAGGTAAGCCAGTTTTCGTGGAACACAATTATGAGTAGAACATGATTTTGTTGCTAATTCAAAGTTGCATTCCTGAGCTTTAACCTTTTTCCTTATATGCAGTGGCGGGATTGGTCGTATTGAAGAGCACACAGTGGAAAATATGTCTGATGTGCCAAAGACAGAGAACGTTGTTGCAGCAGTTCCTGATGATCACGAAAGTAAAATACAAGCAGCTAGGGAACGATTTCTTGCTCGTAAAGGAAAGAAATGAGCTTATTCACCAGTTGTATTTGATGAAATAGTGGGGGTATTGAGTATTAACACCAAAAGAAAGAAAGCTGGGTTGAGCTACAACTGGTAACTACGGAACCCTTTTCTAACCAAATCCCCCACCCTGAAACCAAGCTAAGGCTACCGACTCCCTAACTCCCAAATTAATATCATATCATTGTTTGCCTCATCCATACTACCATAGTTACAATCAAGGACTTCTAGAAGGCATGCCCAACACACCTACCTGCTGTATTTTCAATTTTTTCTTCTTCGATCTCGCAGCTTAGATGACCTCTCAATGGCGGATCTTTCGTTACTTTTGCCTCCAAGGAGTATTTGTATTTTGTTATAATCTCCCAGCGTGGCCTATTTTGAGCATGCTGGTTGTTGACATACGCTTGTATATACTAACAATACCAAAAATTCCTCAAATGAGAAGGACCAAAGGAAAGAAAAAGAAAAAAAAAGAAAAAGTTTTGTTAGCACTGTTCAGCCGTGTGTATGATTAAGCTCATCATTTTATCTATTATATTGCCATTTCTCCTACTTTTAATTTCAGTATTGAGAGGTTATAGCATGAAGAAGGGGACAATTATACTCTCGTTAGGCAATAACCATCAATCAACGTCATTGATTTAGTAGATTAATGGGCAGAATATATAATCTTGATTAACAACAGTCTCATATAACAAAAGAAGCCATGGATTTAAAATTGATGGATCACCTAATTTGATAATTATGCTGACAACTCACTGGAGAGATCAGAAACTTTTGAAATTGATGGAACGAGAGGGTGAATGAATGCCAATAATGATCGCAGGGAAAAGAGAATCCATCATATCTTGCGTATTTTTGTCCCACATCGCTAGCATTACAAAACAGGGAAGCTTGCCATGCCTTATAAAAGCGAAAACGAGTTACCGAACAAATCATACCTTTCTCGGCCTTTTGGCTAAGATCAAGTGTAGTATCTGTTCTTATCAGTTTAATATCTGATACGTGGGCCATTGGCCCACACGATATTAAATTAATTTCTTTAAGGGGAGGGCCCATTACAGTAGCTTGCTATTGGGGTCCTCGCGCGTCGCCTTTGCGTTGCACTACTGCATTGGCCTGGCGCACCCTCCAACCAGTTCAAAATGCTTAAAATGATTTTAGAAGTCTAAAATTATCCACTTGACCTGCTACGAGCATCTACAGGAGTCTAAAGTTTAGCTGGAAGAGGAAATTGAGAACTCTTAATTTCTCTCTAATCCAAATGTAAAGAGCCATCAAAGTTAAGTAGGGAGTACAAGATGCTCTAATACATCACATTTCTTCTGCAATTTTTCATGAATTTTCCTTTTTGTGCGTTGGATAATCCTTTTTGGAATATGTTTCATAGGCAAACTTAACCAACATGCCCTCACTACACTTCTCAACTCTATTTATTTTTGGTTTCTTCTATGTCCCATCTTTGCAAATACTTTCCAACTACTAAGAACATCTCTAGCAAAGTCCAAATTTTAACCAAATTCTAGCTAAAAAGCCATTATAGCAAACTACTAAAAAGGTGATCCTCCAATAATGTTCTCTATTTTAGTTAATTTCAAATATTTTATTATTTTAAAATTAATTAAAATTTTAAAATCATCCCCACTGACCTCTCTCTCTCTCTCTCTCAGCTTCCAGTTTGGTGAGGCTCAATTTCTCTCCTTTCTAGATGTACCAAGCCAAAAATTAAGTTTTCCAAAATAGAGACAAGGAAGTAGGCTGGAGTTGGAATTTTCCGTTTTTCTCGCCAAAATGGGTAACTCTGCTGGAGATGCCAAAATGGGTAACCAGAGTTTGCTAACTCTGCTGAAAATGCTCCAAGGTTTAAAAAGGCTTCTCTCATCGTAAGTGTAGCATAATAATTAGACAATTTAGTGGCTGGAAAACGGAAGGAAATCCCCCACTTTTTTTCAGCTTTCGATCATCATCGTTAAGGGAAAGGTCAAACTTTGACACAGTCAACCAATCATGACACTCAACAAAAGTCAAAAATTATGAGAAACTTCGGGTACTAGAATTGTTAGGACTCTCCCTCAAAAGGAGAGTCCTCCAAAAATAAGCGTATGCCACTAAAAGCGGCGAGCACACGGTATTCTTTAGTAAAAGGCGAAAGAATAGTTCGCTCTGTACTCACCGCGTGGCTCCGTGATTTCCAATTGAATTTGATGGCCTAATATATAACACGCTTGGTCGCCTCGCGTCTTTCCTCTGGTCGATGTGGGACATCCAAGCTCGGGACTGCAAAACACTTTCTTGTTTCACCAAAAATAACCCAATTCTCTGCCAGACACAGAAATGTTGTACAAATCGTTGAACACCAAGCAAACACCATAGCCGGAACCTTGGTGGAGTTGGGAGAGGCTTCAACATACTTTCGAGTTCAATATTGGATACAAAGTTTCCCCTCAGTTTCCAGATTGCACATTTACACTAGCAAATTATTGCTTGGTCCTCAAACCGTGATCAAAGCAAAAGCACTGATACATTGATTGATTGGTGACTTGGTTCTTTGGTTATTGCAATATCTTTGTGGTGGTGCTTAGTTTTATTAAACTTTAAAACTATTTGAGTATTTGTGTATCGACACATTTTCTCTTTTTAACGGTTGAAGTCACGTTAAATTTATATATAGCGGAGATACGATCAACGGACGTCAAATTTATATATGATGGAGATGTGATCAACATAATTGTATAGTATTTTACTCACTTATTCTCAGGCAACAAAAATATTACAAAGTTATCAGTGCAAGTCTACCTCATAGTTTGTATTATCAACAACACCATAACAGATAAAGAAACAGCTGTGGTGGTTGAGCTTAGCGTAAAAATTGGTTCTCACTGGCAAGGCTTGTAATAGTTTAATAAGGAGATCCAAAATTTCTGTTCTGGGCTTTTGTTTGTTGTAGTTGGATTATTATCTTCAGATCAGGCCTAGCTTGAGTGATTAAAAAATACCAATAATAGCTTAGCTATATGGCCACCTGCAACACTGAGGACACAACACATCAATAAATAACAACTCCATTTTCACTCTGGGAAAATTCAAATAAAACAAAATTAACAAAAATTAAAAAATAATTTTAAAAAAACAATATACATAATTAGGTGCCCAAATTCAGACATTGGCTTCACTTGGTAGTCTCGGGGACCCAGCTGTATCTGAGCATCTTCGGACAGACAAAGTCACACCATCTTCGTATCTGTTGACAAGTAAGAAGTTGTGTCATCTCTGTCAGCAGTTTAATAATTCTGTAAGTTGAACTTATCATCTCTTTTTCTTCAACTTCACAGCCAAAAAGATAAGATGTTTGCATAAAAGTGAAACCATTTCTTTGTCAGCTGTAGGCATTGACTTGAGAGCATAGACAAGGAGTGGAAAAAATGAAGGTGGTTCCAAGAGAAGCTGAGAAATTAATTCTGCATAATGCTGGATATCTAGCACAGAAGCGTCTCGCTCGTGGCTTGAGGCTCAATCACCCAGAAGCTGCAGCACTCATAGCCGCACAGGTGCGTGTTGCTTTGTGTTTTCCACACTTTGCTCCAAAATTTGATCTTTGGTTCAAATTTTCAAATTTGATCATAGATTGGTAATGGGTTTTGTAAAGGAAACTTTTTTTTGTCTAATATGTTTATGCTTTGGTAGGTTTTGGAGTTTGTTCGTGATGGTGACAAATCTGTGGCAGACTTGATGGACATTGGGAGACAGCTCCTGGGAAGGTAATGGTGTGAACAGTGAAATTTTATCAATGTGCTCTGTTTTATATATATGTGGATCTTCATTCTGGATTGTGTAGATTGTTGAATATCATGTACCTTGAAATTATGTGTGTGGTTGCTCAAGATTGATCTCTACATCCTTTTTTTCAAACAGGAAGCAAGTTCTTCCTGGTGTTCAACATCTTTTGGATATGGTGCAGGTATTATGCTCATTAATGTTCAACATTTACCAGTTCTAGCTCGTTTGTTTTCATTTGCTCTCCTTACAACTGGATCTTTATCTCTTCCGGTTTGCATTTTCCGGTCATTTGTGCGGTAGTCATAGTTTCTATATATCAGTTGTATGTACACCATTTGGGGAAACAAATTTACTGCATCTTTGTTGCTTTGAGAAGCCTGAAACATACTACTTGCGGCTGAAAGCTGCAAAATTTCATACTTATTGTCTTGTACCCTAACACGACATGCTGCCTAAAATTATTTTTAACAAGAAAGATTTAAATGTAGGTTGAAGGGACCTTTCCTGATGGGACTAAGTTAATTACCATTCATGATCCAATTTCTAGTGATAATGGAAATCTGGCACTAGCTTTAAAGGATTCTTTTCTTCCTGGTAAGGGTGATGCTATATTGCAAGTTTCAAATTGCGGTCTTTTAGGACCTATTGGCTTTACTTAATATCAAATGGGCATTGATGAAACAAGAATTTTCTGCAGTTCCCTCACTAGACAAGTTTCCTGAAATGGAAGATAACAAAATTCCAGGTGAAGTTATCTTTGGAGGTGGTGCCATTGAGCTTAATCCAGGAAGGAAAGCTATAGTCCTCAAAGTTGTTAACACAGGAGACAGGCCAGTTCAGGTGTTTATCTTTAACTTATCATTTCTCATTTAGTTTAGATGCACTTTCTTTTCCTTTTTTCGGGCCATACAGTTGAGGCTATTTATGCATATCCAAATTTCTTCAGTCAGTGATTATTGTCTATATATTTAATAATCAAGTACTTGTCATGTTCCTCTTTCAACTTCAGGATTCTAATGACAAACCTTTTGAACTTGATATGTGTCTAAAATTTATAATGGTAAACTGTAGAATATTTATACTGTACTTTGTATAACTTTTTGATTGCCTAACAGAAGTATAGTACTGGCAAGAGCACAGCAGAAATCAGTCTTCTGTAGCTCGGTTGAGTATTTTGAAATAGTGAAACCCTTTCCGTAATCATATTCCATTTTAATTGGTTTCTAGTAGCTTAAGTCATGTGCACTGTAGTCAAACTATTGGCATTTCATTAGTGAAGAGTATCAAAGGTTTTCCTTCATTTGAACTAATCAACATCTCATTTACTTTAGGTCAGTAGAGTTCTTGGGTCTGGTCTAGAGTGTGTGTAGGCAACCGATTTATGATTTTTTTTTTTCAGGTTGGCAGTCACTATCACTTCATTGAGGTCAACCGTGCCCTGATTTTTGATCGAATGAAATCATATGGCATGCACCTGAATATACCAGCTGGAACAGCCAAGAGATTTGAGGTTAACATTTGTTTTGTTTTTTATTATTAAATATCTTTTTTAATTTTTTAATGTTAAGTAATTAAAAGTTGTTTACTTCATCTCAATTACATATATATTCTGCCTATCATATATGTTTTTAATGATAGTCTAACAAGGATGGCATGTCATCCTTCATCATCTTTTATTTCTATGATTTGGTTTCATATTGATGCATGTTGAAGCAACTTGTTTTGATGGTATCCAGCTGTGGTTTGAAGTAATTGGTGCTGCTAAGCTACTTATTTTCATAAATCGTTTCTTTCTTTTCTTTTTCTTTTTTCTTCTGGGCTCCTTTTCAATGGGCTAGCACATGTTCAGGTTTTACTGAATCTGCTCTACGCATTCTAAGTACGTTACTGGTGCTTGTTTTGCTGTGCCAGCCAGGGGAGAGTACGCATGTCACACTTGTAAGTATTGGAGGTAAAAGAGTAATCAGAGGGGGAAATGGCATTGTGGATGATTCAGTAGATGATGGCAAACAAAAGGCAGTCCTGGAAGCTTTAGAAGCAAGAAAAATTCGAAATGATGAAGAACCAAAAGCTAGGTCTAGCTTTCTACCTGAGAAATGTTTACTTGCCTATTTGCTTCTATTTTGTTAGATCAATAGCATTGCTTGGTAGTTAGCTAGTCCACTAAGATGATGAAGGAAAAGTTGGAGATGCCTTACCTCAGTACTAATTTTGCAGTGAAGGTGTTGCAGGAAGAGATCGAGCTTTCACCACAGTAATTCCTCGTGAGGCATATGCAAACATGTATGGCCCTACTACTGGTGACAAAATTCGGCTTGGTGATACCAACTTGTTTGCTGAAATTGAAAACGACTTTACTGTTTATGGGGATGAATCTGTATTTGGAGGTGGTAAAGTTATAAGAGACGGAATGGGCCAGTACTCTGGGAAGCAACCAGCCGATTCGTTGGATACTGTTATAACCAATGCTGTGATCATTGATTATAGCGGGATCTTTAAGGCAGATATTGGTATCAAAGAGGGTGATATATTTGCCATGGGAAAATCAGGCAATCCAGATGTTAAGGATAGTTTAAATATGACCATTGGGGTAAATATCATCTCATATTTCAAAAGTTTGGGAAGAAAACTGATCAGGAAGTCAATAATGCTTTGCGCCTTCTTCTTTATTACTTAGGTTAACACTGAGGTCATTGCTGGGGAAGGAATGATTGTGACTGCGGGCGCCATAGACTGTCACGTGCACTTCATATGCCCTCAATTAGCTTATGAAGCAATATCGAGTGGTGAGCTACTTTAATGGAACACTTATGCTGGAAAGTGCTTGTGATACATGTAATGACAGACTTTGATGAGTAGCAAATATTATAATTTGAGCATTCAACCCAAAACCAATTGGCAATGGGTGGAGAGGCCCAAGATCTTTTAAGCTATTAATGCAAGAATCTCCGATGTGAGATATTCTCAACAGTGAAACGCATTCATCAGTGTTGCTAGTGTTGAACATTATTGATGTTAGAACTTAAGAGATGCTTAATCAGTCTATTATGCTCATGCCTCACAGATGCGAATTATGCATAGTATGCACAACATGGTTCTAGCATTTTGCATATGAAATCAAGCAAGCAGTCCTTCTGAAATAATAAACACAATATCCCTTTTTTCTCTGAATATTTTCCTCTATTAACTCAGAGTATGCTACATGATATTTTAAGAATCTGAACGGCATATTTAACTTGCTTGTTGATTTATTTTGCACACTATTTGTCCTCTATTTGTGCTTGATATGTCATGATGAACTTTGTGATATCTGAAGTCCTTGCTGATGAGATAGTGCAAAGTTTTAGATGAACAAGCATTTAAAGAATCCATTTTCCAAAACTTTTTTGAAATATGTAGGTATCACAACCTTAGTAGGAGGTGGAACAGGACCTGCTACTGGGACTCGTGCAACAACTTGTACACCAGCTCCTTCACAAATGAAGTTAATGCTGCAAGCAACTGATGACCTACCTCTAAATTTTGGCTTTACAGGGAAGGTATCCTTTCTTCCCTACCCTTTGCCCACATTCAAGGATCAGCCTGTTACTGTCATTCTACAAAATATGTAGTGATGGCTAAAACTGTTTCCTTTTTTCTTTAATACTCTTGGTTTACTTTAGGGGAACAGTTCGAAACCTGATGGGCTACATGATATAGTAAGGGCTGGGGCAATGGGACTGAAACTGCATGAGGACTGGGGAACTACTCCTGCTGTGATAGACAATTGTTTGACCGTGGGAGATCGATATGACATCCAGGTACTTTAATATTTTTAGTGTAAAGTGTTATAGGCTATTGCCTGTGGGAATGTCTTATGAGTTTCACATCTATTGTGTTCTTGATAGGTTAATATCCATACAGACACCTTGAATGAATCTGGATTTGTGGAAGATACAATTTGTGCATTTAAAGGAAGAACTATCCATACTTACCACAGGTATAAATCATATTCTGAATATAGTTGATAAGTTTGCACCTTCCACTGATTATGAGTATCTTTGGCATGCACACCTGTTTTTGTTACTTTTCCCTTTCCTCTTTCTTCCTTTATTCCTTTTCCATTTTAATTCTCAGTGTTTGTCCTTGGTTTTTTTTGTTTTTTTGGTCAGTGAAGGTGCAGGTGGAGGCCATGCTCCAGATATCATCAAAGTGTGTGGTGTTAAGAATGTCCTGCCCTCATCAACGAACCCCACGCGGCCTTTCACTTCCAATACTATAGATGAGCATCTTGATATGCTGGTATGAGAATATAACGGAAGTATTGATAAGCATGCACTAAAGCTGTTTAGACTCAATGTTTTTCAAATTTCCAATACATACAGATGGTTTGCCATCACCTGGACAAGGACATTCCAGAAGATGTAGCTTTTGCTGAATCAAGAATAAGGGCTGAAACAATTGCTGCAGAAGATATTTTGCATGATATGGGGGCAATTAGCATTATAGCTTCTGATTCACAGGCTATGGGTCGGATTGGAGAGGTTCTTAATTTCTAAACTGAGATGCCTGTCTTCATATGTCTGTTTGTAATGCCTTTGTTGAAATTGTAACCAAAAAAATAAAAGGCCTTTATTGAAATGAACTATATAAGCTTCATCATTGCCACTGTTCTTTACCAATCCATGGATTTTCATATCTTCACTTAAAAGCCTGTGTTTCCAGCGTCTTATTTGTAGTAACCTTTTATCTATTCATTGCACACAGACATATGTAAGGCTTAGATTGTGTAAAAACTTTTCTTTACAGGTGATAAGCAGAACTTGGCAAACTGCTGACAAGATGAAGTCACAAAGAGGGTCGATAGAACCTAGTGGATCTGAAAATGACAACTTTAGGATCAAGCGATACATCGCAAAATACACAATAAATCCAGCAATAGTTAATGGATTTTCTCAATATGTTGGTTCAGTTGAGGTATGCCACTTTTAACAGAAAACCAAAATCATTCACTTCAAGCTTTTTTTGCCATTCATCCATTCTTAACAGAACACTTAATAAGACAAATAAATAGAAGTTAACGAGTTGAGCTGCAACTTTTAATATATTTCTTGTGGATAAAAAATTACATCTTCAGATGTGTATACATCATACATGGTTACTTGCATTTGGTGGATTCCATAAACACTATTATTGCCTCTAAGATAGTGGAATTCTCAGTTTTTCTCATGAACTTCATATATTTCTGTAGGTGGGGAAGTTGGCTGATCTTGTTCTATGGAAGCCATCTTTCTTTGGCGCAAAACCTGAAATGGTGGTCAAGGGTGGTGCTATTGCATGGGCTAATATGGGTGATCCAAACGCAAGCATCCCCACACCTGAACCGGTAAAGTTTATATTTTACAATGATTCTTATGTAAGGATGCATTTTCTTTATCCAGCATTCGTATTTTCTCATGTTACCTATTGATTAGAGATGCAAATTTCAGAATCTTGTCATCCTGCTCAGATCTCAATCTGCCTTGTCATGATAATTTTAAACGTGTGGTGCTGGTGCTCACATGGGCAAACAACCATGCAAAAGCTGACCTGTATATCTTTACATGATTAGAGATTTATATTGAGTAGGGTTGGAAAGAAGCTTAGATTGGATTAGATATTTTTTGCTGGGTGGAGGATAATTTGGGAGATTTTTGTTTTAATTACTTTAAAAAACCTTACGTCTAAGCAGGTGATAGCGAGGCCTATGTTTGGTGCATTTGGCAAGGCTGGTAGTGCTAACTCCATTGCTTTTGTCAGCAAGGCATGAATCTCACTCTCTCTCTCTCTCTCCCTCTCACACACGCACACTTTTTCATATGAGATTCATAAGCAAGACATTTTTTTTTTTTTTGGTTTCCCTGTGCAAGCAGGAAGCTATAGGTAATTGCGTTAAAGACTTGTATGGCCTTGACAAGAGAGTCGCAGCCGTGGGCAACGTTAGGAAACTCAACAAACTGGACATGAAGCTCAATGACGCGCTGCCAAAGATAGAGGTTGATCCGGAGACATACACGGTGACAGCAGATGGCCAGGTTCTTACCTGCAGTCCAGCCACCACAGTACCCCTATCTCGGAACTACTTCATGTTTTAGGCTCCTCCTTCATAGTTCATTCGAACCTCTACCACTTGTATATTAAATTTACAATACAAGTCCAATAAAACTCACATAAACACTGGTCCTTCCACATTGTGTAAAACAGAACCTTCCTGACTTTGACAGATATGTGGATCCTGCATGTGATCTTCTGAGAATCTGAGGGCGTATATTTGGTTGAACCTAAGAAATTAGCAAATCCTATGCAAGTGGGGTACTTGAGTTCTCTGTTTTCTTTCACATGTGAAGTGCTCAAATAAAAATATTTAAAGGGATTTTTGAGCCAAACCCATGCTCTCCCAAACCACATGTGATAATGTGATATTAATGTATGTCATGCACGCAAGTAAATATTGAATATTTTTTTGGGTCTTTTCAAAAATAAAATATGTTATCAAATTAGAAAATGAAAATGTATGTTTTGTCTGGTTATCTTATACGGGGATAAATCCAATATAAAATCTCTCTTCTCGAATTTATAAAATAAACATGTGAACCAGAAGATCATAGGTTGATTATTATTGTTATTTTGTTTACCAAGAAGATCACCACCGCCACAGATTGTGGTCGTTGATAAGCAACATGCTTGTTGTTGTTATTTTTATATTATTAGTATTATTATTAATTTATCATGCACATGACAACTGTGGAATATTAAACTAAACAATGCTGTCAGCTAAGTTCGATTACCTTTTTAATATTAGAAAAAGAAATACCACGAGTTTTATAAACTTTTTTGGATGACATAATGAAATAAAGAGCTCACCAAATCAAATTTAAGACAAAATGAGATATGATTTACTGTGATATCTCATATCCAACCTTCTGAAACCCATATTCTGACACACACAAAAATAGGTAAATTCGTATAATCTAATTTAACATCTAAATCACGAGAAGGGAAATTCAAACCGAATACATAGTGATGAGCACATTTATTCTAACCAAGACTAAATTTATGTCTGCATGGCATAAATTAATTGGCCTAAGAGGATCAAAGCAAGTGGACGGTTAGGTGACAAGTAATAATCAAAGTCCAAGTAAGCATAATTCTAATCAATCCAACTATGCGACACGTGGCAACTTCACGTAGCTTTCCCACTATATTTTTAGAGAAATTTTTGTCATCACATTTTCCATGCTTATTCATTTGGATGATTAGCAAAAGTTAATCCCAGTTTCCCTCTCTCTCCTCCCCACAAGGTGAGAGAGAGAGTAAGCCAGCAACGCCATAATATAATCCCTAACCCTTCTTTATAATTGGAGCTTGACATCACGCGCCATCAACTGAGAGTGTCCATTGTCGTCTTCAACCCCATTTAAAAAGAAAGAAAGTGGAAGACCCATGAAATGAAAGCTCAGAAAGTCCCATTATTTTAGTGAGTGGCCTCTCAAAAAAATCTCAGACAGCCAAGTTCTTCTTTAAAGCAGCAAGATCAACCGCCAGAAAAAGCAGAAACGCTGTCGTTTAGCCGACACTAAGTTTACTTATATATCTTCCTCTCATCACTTTCCCTTTTCAAAAAGTATTGAACTTCATCATCTGTGAGTGAAAAGTTGTTAGAGAGAGAAATGTATGCAGTGAAACAGCCCACCACTGCTTCTCTCAGGTCAAACGTCGCCGTTGACCGGCGGGTTACCGGGTCCGGGAGGTACACCAAAGTCCGAAAGGCCATTGTACTCGGTTCCGGGTCAAGGGTCAATGGGCATGGATCAGTCAGAGCCGTGATCAGTGGTGGAGACAAAGCTGTGGAGGCTTCAACCCCAATGCAGAGCAAAGACGTTACTGGGTCTTTGGTTCCTTCTTCTTCTGGAGGGATCCAAGTGAAGGCAGTGGTGACCATCAGGAAGAAGATGAAGGAGAAGATCACAGAGAAGATTGAGGATCAGTGGGAGTTCTTTGTTAATGGGATTGGACAGGGGATTATGATTCAGCTCATCAGTGATCAAGTTGATCCTGGTTAGTTAGTTTCTTAATTTTACTTATTAAATGGCTTTAACTTTTGTGCTTCTTTGTAGTTCACTTTATATGTTCTTTTCTGGATAGCAATAATTTTGTATGGTTGTGCTTCTTTTTGGTTTTTGGTTTCTGGTTTCATGGGTGGATTAGTGTGCAAGATGTTTGTGCTTTGTGCTTGATTGTCTGTTTCATACTTGCTCTGTTTTGGCATTGTGTTTCCAAATCTGAGGCCCTGTGGTAATTAATCTTTGTTGTTTGTTGTCACAGTTACCAATTCAGGAAAGAGTGTCCAATCTGCTGTGAGAGGGTGGCTGCCGAGGCCATTGCCTTCGGACTATGCACACATTGTTGAATATGCTGCCGACTTCACAGTCCCATCTGACTTTGGGTCTCCTGGAGCAATTCTCATTACCAATCTTCAGGGAAAAGAGTTCTACTTGTTGGAGATTGTCATTCATGGTTTTGATGGAGGCCCCGTTTTCTTCCCTGCAAACACTTGGATCCATTCGCGCAAGGACAATCCTGAAAGTAGAATTATCTTCAAAAATCAAGTACGAAAACCATATGCCCATGTATCTATATCTGATTTCTGCTATTTTCTATCATGTTGCATGAAAGATTTTTGGCTTACATTATCATGTTGTTGTTAATAGGCATATCTGCCTTCACAAACGCCAGCAGGCCTTAAAGATCTTCGGCGTGAAGACTTACTCAGCATCCGGGGTAATGGGAAAGGCAGGAGGAAGGAACATGATAGAATTTATGACTATGATGTTTACAATGAATTGGGAAATCCTGATAAGGATCAAGAACTAGCTAGACCAGTCATTGGTGGAGAGGAGAGGCCTTATCCTAGGCGCTGTAGAACTGGCAGGCCTCCAACAAAGTCAGGTATGATGTTCTTTCTCTATACTAAATAGTACAGTCCAATTTTCCATATTACATTAACTTTATAGCATTGACATCTAATTGCTCTTTTGCATGGCATTCAAACAGATCCTCTTTCGGAGAGTAGAATTGAAAAGCCCCATCCAGTTTACGTGCCTCGGGATGAAACTTTTGAGGAAATTAAGCAAAACACTTTCTCAGCCGGAAGGTTGAAAGCTTTGCTTCACAATCTTCTACCATCTCTGGCTGTTACATTGTCAAGTTCAGACATCCCTTTCAAGGCCTTCTCTGATATAGATGACCTATATAATGATGGTGTCCTCATAAAAGAAGAGGAGCAAAAAGAAGGCAAGAAACTGTTTCTGGGCAGCATGGTGAAAGAGGTTCTCACAGTTGGAGAGAGGTGGTTGAAATACGAAATCCCGGCTGTTATAAAAGGTAAATCCACTTGTTCTCCCTCTATCCTTAAATACTTTCCCCTTGTCTTGTCTTTAATATCATTTCTTTCTCCTGTTGTTTAATTTGTGTGGTCAGGGGATAGATTTGCTTGGTTGCGGGACAATGAGTTTGCACGCCAAACTTTAGCTGGGGTCAATCCAGTGAACATTGAAATTTTGAAGGTAACAAACATACAAACAAATTCTATGGTCAATTATTATGTACTTTTAAATGAAATGCCCGTTTGAAGTCCTTAATTCGGGTTATATTTCACAGGAATTTCCAATTATCAGCAAGCTAGATCCTGCCGTTTACGGTCCTCCAGAGTCTGCTATCACAAAGGAATTGATAGAGCAGGAACTCAATGGGATAAGTGTAGAAAAGGTATTAATGTCTATATGCATTATGAGAAATGTTATGTGAATAAGGGTATTCCTTTCTTTCTATAGTTCTCTAAACCGAACATTTTATCATACCAGGCTATTGAGGATAAGAGACTGTTTATACTTGATTACCATGACATATTTATGCCGTTTATCGAGAAGATGAACTCGTTGCCGGGGAGAAAAGCTTATGCGTCTAGGACAGTTTTCTTCTTTACCCCTACTGGTATTATGAGGCCTATAGCTATTGAGCTTTCACTTCCACCAACAAGTTCATCCCCCCATAGTAAGCATGTTTACACACATGGGCATCATGCTACTACGCATTGGATTTGGAAGCTGGCCAAAGCTCATGTTTGCTCAAATGATGCCGGCATCCATCAACTAGTTAATCACTGGTAAAACACAAACAGATTTGGATCTGCAAAGTTTACATTATGTCACGTTTAAACAATTGTTGACCATGTTAAACTAGGATGTCTTGCGCTTATAATCTGTTGGTAATTTGTGTTTACCTAGGTTGAGGACTCATGCTTGCATGGAGCCTTATATAATTGCGACTCATAGACAGCTTAGCTCAATGCACCCCATTTACAAGCTTCTTCACCCTCACATGCGCTACACTTTAGAGATCAATGCACTTGCACGGCAAAGTTTAATAAATGGAGGGGGAATAATTGAAGCTTCTTTTAGTCCTGGAAAGTATGCCATGGAGGTAAGCTCTGCAGCATACAAGAATATGTGGAGGTTTGACATGGAGGCATTACCAGCCGATCTTATTCGAAGGTAAGGTTTTGATGAGTGTCATAGGGTCAGTGTATCTGTGTCTTTATTTCCAGAATTTATTGCCAGCCTTGGCAAGCAAGCAAATTGACTAAGTGGTTGATACTTGTGTTAACATTTTCAGAGGCATGGCTGTGGAAGATCCTTCAACTCCTAGTGGCATGAGACTTGTAATTGAGGACTATCCATATGCTGCAGATGGCCTCCTCATATGGTCTGCCATAAAAGAATGGGTAGAATCCTATGTGGAACACTACTACTCTGAGCCAAATTCTGTCACGTCCGATGTTGAGCTCCAAGACTGGTGGAGTGAGATCAAGAATAAGGGTCACTACGACAAGCGGAACGAGCCATGGTGGCCTAAACTTAAAACCAAAGAGGACTTATCCAGTATACTTACAACAATGATTTGGGTTGCTTCAGGGCAACATGCAGCCATCAACTTTGGCCAGTACCCGTTTGGTGGTTATGTGCCAAACCGTCCTACCCTTATGAGAAAACTCATTCCACAAGAAGACGACCCTGATTATGAGAATTTTATTTCTAACCCACAGAGAACTTTCCTGTCTTCCTTGGCAACTAAACTTCAAGCCACCAAGGTAATGGCTGTACAAGATACTCTCTCAACTCACTCCCCAGATGAAGAGTACTTGGGTCAGGTGAACCCTCTGCACTCCCATTGGATCAGTGATCAGGAAATTTTGAAATCGTTCAATAGGTTCTCTGATAGGCTAAAGGAGATAGAGAAGATCATTGAGAAAAAGAACAGAGATAGCCATCTTAAAAATAGGAGTGGGGCAGGCATTCCGCCATACGAGTTGCTGCTTCCCTCATCAGGCCCTGGGGTAACTGGCCGCGGAATCCCCAACAGTATTTCTATTTGATGGCTGTAGCTGGTTCAATGCTTTGGTCGGTATTAGCATCTTGTAAACATTCAAAATATTGTGCAGTCTTAGGGTTTTTTTTGGTCGGAGTGCAGTCGTAGTTTGTTTATCAAACAAGTAGTAAAAGATCTGTGATCAATGATAAAGCTGCAGTCTTTATTATAGAGAGAGCATCCTGCCTTGTCTTAGTGTTTACAAATGAAACGGGTTAATGGGTCTGATGCGGGTTGACATGACCCGTTTAATAAACGGGTTAGACAGGTATTATAGCGGGTTGATTCGAAATTCAGTCGTTTAATACACGGGTTTTAACGAGTTGATCCGAAATTGACCTGTTTTTTATCTTGAGAATTTCGAGTCGTATATCGGGTCGTGTTCGAAATTGTCATCCCTACTTGTCATAGCCAACAATGAAAACAGAAAACTACCAAATAAAATGAAAATTTTGAGAAACTATGAAGCTTCTTTATTAGGCTAATATAATCTGTTGCTACGGCACTGAATAATAAATAGGCACGTATGCGCACGTACCTTGGAAATAATGAACAATCTTTGCTCGGTGCTGCAGCAATCATATTAACATTCTAGAGTCTACAAATCAAAATGTAACACCAGAAGAAAAGAAACTGGACTTTACAGCTTGGATAATGAAAGTTTGATTAATTCCTTCCTCATCACTTTACCCTGTGCACTCTTTGGTATTGAATTGATGAATGCGACTCGTCGTATTTTCTTATAAGGTGCAACCTAAAATTGACATAGAAGATTTTAGTAGCCTTAACAATTTCATGCAAAATTGTGTGATCAAGATTGGTGAAATCATCCTTGTACAGTATGATCAGGTCATGAGAATATCTGAATCACCTGTTTGGCAATAAAATCCTTGACCTGCGATTTGTCAACGAAACTTCCAGAGCTCCTCACCACAAAGGCCATGGGTACTTGACCTGCTTCTTCATCAGGGTACCTGCTAGCAACAGAAATATGGTTTTACAAAGAAGCTCAAACAGCTGCCACGCCACATTCAAACGATACTAAACAGATTGACAGTATGAGACAGGAGAAATTACGTACGGAATCACAGCTGCATCAACAATATCTGGATGGGATTGAAGCAGATGCTCCAACTCTGCCGGGGCAACCTAATGCGGATACATAAGCAACACACCCTCAGCATTTCATAAATAACTCCATTGAAGCAAAGCAGAAAACATGTTTAGTTTTAGTTTAGTAGGTGGATTTGCAAGGTTTAAAGCAGACAAACCTGGTAGGCTTTGTACTTGATCAATTCCTTTATCCTATCAACAAAAAATAGATAACCATCGTTATCAATATAACAAAGGTCTCCAGTTTTTAACCATCCTTCCGAGTCCAAAGCTGCGGCAGTTGCTTCTTCATCACCAACGTAACCTACAATAATTTAATTAATTAAAAGATTAAAATATAATCATTATTAAAAATGAAAAAAAAAACTCCATCAGCAAATCAACATTACTATAAGGGGCTCGTAGCTCAAGTAATTTAGAGCAGATACTGTGTTCAAATCCTTCACCCTCAATATCTCTTGTGTAAAAACCAACATTACCTTTCATAACGCATGGTCCTCTAACCCAAATCTCCCCTTGCATCAGAGGAGGCAACCCAATGCCAGTCTCAGAATCGGCCTCAACAATCTTGACCTCAATATTTGGCATCAGCTTTCCGTTAGCTCCTTCCACTCGAGTGTCTTCCGGGCCCACTGCCCCAAATACTCGGGCCCCTGTCTCCGTTAGCCCATATCCCTGCACAACCACAGCCCACCACAAGGCCCCCAACCAAACGACAGCATATTCAATGTCGTTAAAATCTTCAAGCTCTTTCAACATATTGAATAGTAAACATGCAATATCTTTACACTGACCTGTGCTACTTGTATGTTCGGGAGCCGCTTCTTCAACTTGTCGATGACACTCTTCGCAAGCGGAGCACCGCCGCAGGCGATCACTTGCAGCGAGCTCAAATCGTAGCCGCCAGTCTCATTCCCATCTCCGTGCTTTACCACGGCAACAGCCACCGGCGGGGCCCAGGCCACGTGGGTGATTCTGAACCGCTCGATGGCTCTCATCATCGCAACCAAATCAAACCTCCCCGATATCGACGCCAGCGTGTCCCCCATAGCCAAAACCCTCAGGCAGAACGCGATCCCGTACGAGTGGAAAAACGGCACCGTACAGAGAGCCACAGCGGCTTGTGGAGAAGCCGCGGCGGCGCTTCGAACCGCGTAGACGCTGGCCAACGTTGATATCCAGTTCCGGTGAGTCAACGCCACGCCTTTGACCCTCCCGGTCGTCCCCGACGAGTAGAGAATCGTCGCGGTGTCCGATTGGCTCACTTGAACTCGGCGCGGCTCGGCGGCGGCGGGAGACGTCATCATGGACTCGAACTCGGTGGAGTCGAGGAGAACAGTCCCGAGACGGAGCGAATGGATTTTATGAGCGGTGGCGGAGGTAGCGAAGGCAACGGCGGGTTTGCAGATGTGGATTTGGCGAGAGAGGTCGGGAATGGAGCTGGCGGGGTTGGAAGGAGAGACGATGACGCCGAGGGAGAAGAGAGAGAGGTAGAGGACGGGGACGTGGAGAGAGTTGGGGGAGAGAATGAAGGCGCAATCTCCATGAGAGAGGCCGAGTTGGGATTGGAGAGAGAAGGCTAGGGATTGGACTCGGCGAGTGAACTCGGGGTAGAGAACTCGGAGGCCGGTGGCTGCGTCGAGGAGGGCGGGAGTGGAAGGCGGGGGAGGAGAGTGTTGGAGATTGGAGAGAAAGTAGTGGGTGACGGAGAGGGGTGTGTTTTGGGGAGGGAGGGGGGCTTTGGGCCTGAGGCTGTGGAAGATCTTGGTGGTTGAGCAAAACCCGCTCTTTGGATCAATAACGGCGCTGCTGCTATTGCTAATGATAGTCTGCTGATCCGCCTTATTCGCCATTGGAGTATGAGTTTGAGAATTCGAATTGGAAATTGAGGTATCCAAATTAGGTTTGGACACTTCCAGTTCTCCATTCATTGAAATACTTTGCATTTGTCCAATGCGTCATTTTCCTATCCATTTCTAATGCTATTTAGACACACTACTTGTGCAGAAGACCACTATTAAGTTTTTAAAACTTGTTATGCGTGTGCAGGTCGGATTTCTCGTCCTCATCAGAGCTCCATATGTAAACGACAAAAATGATATTGATTACTTATTTTGACCTTTTATTTTCTTCTTTCTCTTTTGATAGGGATTTGAGCTTTACAAAGTCCCCCCTTAGAATTTCTAAAGTTGCATTTTTGGACTTGCCAAATAAGATACTTTGTTCATATGTTGAGGGGTTAAAATGAGGGGGTTTAATCCAACAGTCCAATAATAACTATGCACAAAATCGGACAACTATTAATGACTCCCTCATTATAATCCCTTGTTATAACTCCTCGTTATAGCCTAATGATAAATCCTATGAAAGCCCAAGTCCCTCATCCAAACATGCCCTTAATGAAATTGGTTTTCAAGGGAGAGGGATTTTATTATATGCTCTTGTTATACATATATCGTTTGTTACACATGACTATCTTGGCATAGATTATGCAGGGACTGTCTTGACTTGGCTTGGTTTGGTTTAAGTTGGATAACACTTATCCTACGTTTGGTGTATGCTTGGACTAAGACTAGATTTATATTTTTTTTTCATATATATTATATTATATATATATATATATATGGGGGCGGATCCGTGGCACCATATTTTTGACACAAGTTTTGACACAATTTTTGGGCCATTAGATTACTCTACTTTTAATGGTTGAGATTAAACCTAATATGACAAAATAATATTTTTCTCTTTAATTAATATTTATACTTTGAGATTAAAATTCTGATATTAATTAAGAATTCATTCTCTCTCATCTCATTAATTATCTTTAATTCATTCATTCTCTTTCTTTCTTGGTAATCTATCTTCTTTCTCACGCACACCTCTCTCTCTCTCTCTCTCTCTCTCTCTCTCTCTCTACATAGATGATTTAGAAGATATGTTGAATGAAGCTATGCACAATCAGCTAAATTGGAGGTGGCCAGGAAACGGCTGATGGTTGGACAATGACAAAAAGGAAAAAACCCCCACACAGAACCTGATCAAATGGAACCCCCACACAGGAAAAAACCCCCACACAATGACGAAAAGGAAAAAACCCCCACTGAGAATGTAAATGAAACCACGCTTACATTCACACCAAATTACAGTCTCTTTGAACAAACATTCATCTTCTTGGGTATTGGAGAGTGGTTTTTATTAAAATTCCAAATAAAAAAAATACAAGGGCTTTTCAAAAGAGTTGAGACTCAAAAGAAGTATATACAGGCAACTAGTATGACTTATACAACATCATGCCCTCAAGGAAAGGCATCTTTTATTCATACAACACTATTCCTATCAGTTTCCCTTAATCCGTCAGTCCAGCCACCCTCCAAACTACATAGCCACGGCCATTCACAATGCCACTGAGAAATAACAGGGAAGCAGAACAACACTGCACATTCGGACTTCGGACACAGAAAACAAGCAAAGCTCATGATTTTTACAGAATTAGGAAAACGTGAGCTTAGAATTGTCTTTCAGAGTACCAATAACACCACAACCACCACAAGAACTGAAGCACAGGAATAGAAACACAACGTAAAAAATTGAGAATTTAACAATAGGTTTCCCAGATACTAAATGACAGTTGTAGATGCATAAAAAAGGTTGTTAATTAGTAAGACCAATTATATGTGAAATGCGGTTGACTAGTGTAATGATATATCACTCAGAAATAAGATATTTCAGAGGGTTGGTGGAAAATCTTCGAGGGCAAAGAGTGCCTCAGCACCTCAGGAAGCATGTCAAGAAAATCAGTTTCAGACATAGAAGAATAGACAGGGCCGGGTGGGGTGGGCTAGCGATTGACGGGGTCAAAGAGAGAGCGGCTGTGCTGGGGATAAATCTGGGTTATACGATGGCTTTGTAGGTGTTGACTGGCCCTAGGTGTGCGATAGAGTTGCCGGAGAGGAAGGGGAGAGAGAGAGTCCCTGGGATTTCTGGTTTAGGTAGGATAGGGGTTGGAGTGGTGGTGGTGAGGGTGGCTTTGGGGATGAGAAGGGGACGGGAGAGTGAGAAAGAAGAAGCAAAGGAAGAGGAGGCGTCAATTCTCCATAGAAGAAAGAGAGAGAATGAATGAATTAAAGATAATTAATGAGATGAGAGAGAATGAATTTTTAATTAATATCAGAATTTTAATCTCAATGTATAAATATTAATTAAAGAATAATACATTAAAGAAAATAATATTAATGATTGTTTATTTAAAACATTAAAACTATTTGTTTTGTCAGATTTAATCTCAATCATTAAAAGTGAAGTAATCTATATATATATATTGTTTATATAGTCACTGATAGATTATTTTTTTCCTATAATATCAGACTTTAAGCAATGTACGAGGAGCCAGTACAAGGAACATGGCCATCTCTAGATTTTTCAAATGGTCCAATTCTTTCGCTCAAGTCCACCTTTTAGAGATCCACAATTCATTCAACCTCCCCATTGGCATCACTCAAACACTACTTTGATCAACTCCTTAGAACTCTCTTATAGAGTTAAACACTTTGCACTAAAATGGCAAAAACTCCAAACTCTATTTACTTCTTTGTTATCTTCATTTTCCTTCATTTCCCTTTGCACACACAGGTCAGTAGGTCCGGACGTCCGCTACGAAGCTTAACTGTTAAATTAATATTATATACAGGCTTAATTATTTTTAGATTATTATAAATAAATCCAATCCTAGACATGTATTTATAAAAAAAACCCACACACTATTTAAACATAGAAACACACCCAAAATCAACCCCAAAATCAACAATTGTATATTTTTTGGGTGTGTTTATAAATGGATTTTGAGTGTGTGTAATGATGGGTTTTGGGTGTGTTTATAAAGTGTTTTTGGTGTTTGAGTTTTTTTATAATTTCAGCCCCCATTTTGGGTGTTTTAGTGAAACCCCCTTATTGATATGCCCCCTGTGCTTCACCAAAAATCTCACTTTGCCTCCTATACTTCAAACTGAGTCAATATGCCCCATGTGTTTTATTTTGCGTCCCCCGTTACCTCATCTCGTTAGTTTGGTTAGTAAAATCGTTAACTTGTTGAAGTAGCATGGGTATTTTAGTAATTTTAACTATTAAAAATTCTCAAAATTTTAAAACAGTTTTAAAACATTTTAATAATAAAATAAATTAGAAAAGAGGGAAAAAATAAATCCCCCAGCACTCGAATAGCCCCCCACCACCACAACCCAACCCTTCCCCATCTTGCTACCCCGATTTCTCCTCCGCCGTAGTAATAAAAAACAAAAAAACAAAATAGAGTTCTTCAATATGAGTTTACTATTTATAAACTCCAATCACATAACCCTCATGGCTGCACAAAGAATATGTGAAAATGACAAGCATGAAATCAAATCAAACCCAGTTGAAGAAGATAAGAGAGTTCTTGCGCCTTGGGGTTTTGGCGTTCAGATAATTTGTTGGGATGGCTTCGGCTTGGGTCAGATTGGATTTGTGAGGTTGGGTGTGGATTTGGATTATACGTAACAATCACATAAGATTTCCAATCTACATTTCTGAAATAATATCCAAATCCTAATGGAAACAACCATTCATACAGCTTATGTACTTACAGCAATCAATGAAGAAGGCAAAAATCATTCTTAACAAGATGTTTAACAAAAGAACTAAATCATTTAAGAAACAATCAATGACAACTCATAACTTAAACCTTGATAAATAAATAAAAATCGAGCAAAATTTTGTTGAGCATTAACAATATCACCCTGAACTTAAAATTTATTACTAATCTAGCAAAGGAGTGAAGCATCGTACATCTCCAAGATTGGTCAATTCACCCATACCTCTAAAATAACAATCAACCGAAATTCAAATCCACTCAAAACATCATCTCCCACACAAGGCACCATAATCCATAAGCAAAACTTAAGCCATATTCAAAGTTTTGTAAAAGTTTTAACTAAGCCATAGTCATAATCCAAAATCTTCTAAATCATGCTTCACCAACTTATTCATCGAAAGGGAAGAATGGCTATCAAATACACACTAGCCACTAATCCTATAAAAATTGCAAATAGAATTAATTCATAACAATACATCAAATGAAGAACTGAAAATGTATATGAAAATGTCCAATCCATGAAGCTGCTTGTTGCAAGGATAACAAGAACTGAGAAAATCAGAAGCCCAAAACTCTTTATCCACTTCACCAACACTCGCTGGTGAAGCAGAGAACACCCCAGAGGCCAACATCCAGATCTAGGATCATTAACAACTCCACTAAGCTAAGCTTATCCAAAGAAATAAACACATTTCATTGTCAAATTGCTCCCAAAATGAGAAATCACACAAGTAGCTCTCATACCATTCATCCACCACACTGCCAAAACTTAAGGATGCACACAAGGTGCCGAGTCTACAGGAATTTAACCTAATGCTCTGATACCAAATTGATAGGACCCGACCCAAATTCCACTTTGCAATCTGCACCGAACCTCGTGTGTGCCTAATACCGGGCAAGTGCCTGGCACACTGGACCAAAATGCCCTTCTAAGTTTCCAAATTTCTTTTTCTTCAAGTTTGACTTCTGCCGAAAATTCGGCAAAGTCTCCCCTGTAATTCGCTCGATTCCCAAAAATTTTACCTGTATAAAACATGACTTTTATAATCCCAAACGTTCAGCATGCACAATAATAGACTTCATGCAACCAAACAACACATCAATCTGGTCCTAGGCCTCTTTAAACCAAATAAATCGTTCTACCAACTAAAACTGATCTCAACTATTAGAACAACCTTTCAAACACTTGAACATGTGGCTGCACCTAGTAACTCTAGGTTGCCTACGTACCTTTCTGAGGGATCAAGCCACACGTAGTTCTTTCACTCTTATATTGCACATGTGTATCTTGTTAATTGTTATTGTTCATTGTGACTGCAAATCAATCCAAGTTCTCATGTTAGTGATATGCTCAATAACATTCACAAACTCTGAAGTAAAACTTTCCAACTTTCCCAATTCTCAAAACAGTTCATACTCAGAACATAAGTAAGACACTCACTGAACTTCCTCTAATTCATAAATCAATTGATATATTACTGGCTTAGATTATTATATATATATATATATATATATATATATATATATATATATATATATATATATATATATATATATATATATATATATATATATATATATATATATATATATATATATATATATATATATATATATATATATATATATATATATATATATATATATATATATATATATATATATATATATATATATATATATATATATATATATATATATATATATATATATATATATATATATATATATATATATATATATATATATATATATATATATATATATATATATATATATATATATATATATATATATATATAATTAAATTAAAATAAAGATAAAAATAAACAAACAAACCTCGAAGACACTTTTAACCATTCCTTCGAAACTCACATAAATCTCATTTATAAATACATATATATATATATACTAACTTATTTCAGATAAGTAGGAAAACTAGTAAATTATTAAAATAGCATGAACCACGAGAACCTTACCAACGATTTAAGGAAAATATACTCCCTTCTTTTACATGGAAAACAAATCCATTCCTTAAGAGAATAGATATGATTTGTAAAAGATCCTTATAACTTGGAAACCTTAAATTCTTGTCTCATATGATCAGAAAATAGATATTAAAACTTTTACTCAAAAATACCAAGATGAAATCATCAGTTTAGTTTAAACCTTTTAAAATAAAAAATGCTCTCCACCTAGGCGTACCCATTCATATTCTGTCAGTACCTTTAATATACCATCAATTCCAAGTATCCTGTCTGTCACATCCTTGTAGGCCTCGAAAACACAAAGTCACCCGAGCCACATTCCTCGAAGGCCTCAGGGGGCCCTTAATCAACCTGAGCCGCATTCCTCGCAGAACTCGGGGGACATGTAGTCAACCTGAGAATGCACATCCTCACACCACACGGTTCAGGCGTCCCCGAAACTCGTGGGGCAATGTCATAAATAACAAATCCGTTTCAAAGGCAACTGGGGGTACTCCTGAGGTGGGTTTGAAAACCATATTCTGAAACTTATCTTGAAATATCTTAATAATAATAGATAACTAAATTAATTCATTAATTAATAAACAAATAATTAAACGACAACTACCCTTAGAGATTTCATCACCTCCAATAATGCATAGTCTTCAAATATCGGAAGTAACATTTAGAGATACCATAAAATAATCTCAAATGTCGAAATAATAGAAATATTCACAATTAACAATCTATATATATATAAATATATACATATATATATATATATATATATATATATATATATATATATATATATATATATATATATATATATATATATATATATATATATATATATATATATATATATATATATATATATATATATATATATATATATATATATATATATATATATATATATATATATATATATATATATATATATATATATATATATATATATATATATATATATATATATATATATATATATATATATATATATATATATATATATATATATATATATATATATATATATATATATATATATATATATATATATATATATATATATATATATATATATATATATATATATATATATATATATATATATATATATATATATATATATATATATATATATATATATATATATATATATATATATATATATATATATATATATATATATATATATATATATATATATATATATATATATATATATATATATATATATATATATATATATATATATATATATATATATATATATATATATATATATATATATATTCTTGTTTGTACCATATCTGACCCTCCACTCGTACAACGACACGTGGATCTCATAAACTCGCCCAAGCACCCAAGGCCTCGGACAATCAGCATAGGCTACTGATGATATTGTCTCAAAGCAGCAAAAGATCATTACAAGCCCAACACAGCCTACAATCGGTATCCCCTACCGATTCTGCG
>NW_018921534.1:166751-179785 GCF_002207925.1 Prunus avium
AAATATCAGCAGCATATTTTCCCTCCCTCATTTGACTCTCTGCTTCCATCTTTATACCACCAATAACAAAAACATGATTTTTTTTTTAACTGGGTAAGAAACAATCACACTGAACTTTTAGCAACACCTTCAACAATCTAAGAATTTAAAGAGATTGTTTGTACCATATCTGACCCTCCACTCGTACAACGACACGTGGATCTCATAAACTCGCCCAAGCACCCAAGGCCTCGGACAATCGGCATAGGCTACTGATGATATTGTCTCAAAGCAGCAAAAGATCATTACAGGGCCCAACACAGCCTACAATCGGTATCCCCTACCGATTCTGCAGAATCAACCTCGAAGCACCCGCCTGAAATATCTAAGGACTCGTGTCAACCTCATAGGGCCCTCCCACGAGTCCCACATCGAAAATGAGCTCTAAGAGCATACTAAATGCCCTCTATAAGTATGCCCCTCCCACTACAATACAGGGGTAAGACTTTTCAGCTTGACTTTTATACTTCTATATGGTCAACAGCAAGAGCTCTTAAAACAACAAACTTACTTCGGCATCGGAGGGTCTTAGGCTGGTTCCACACCGGTTCCATAGACCTTACGAGTCCCGACTTCTTTCTATTCAGGATCGGCATCCAAGGACAGGAAGAATCGGCATCCAACATCCAATCGATCTCTTGATCGTCCATCCCACTTGTAAGTTGCACTCATCTCTATCTGTTCAGATTTAGCGCCAACAATTCTCATTCCATATTCATATAAACCCATAATAGGTTTCATGGTAATTTAATCAATGAAAAGTAATAACCCTTAAAGAAAATCCCACATCAAATCAATTTCCAATCTAAACCCATTCCATATCTTTCATTGTCACAATAATAACCTAGAATTCCATACGATAACATAAAGACAAATCCCAAAATCCCTCCAAAATCAACATAATTCCACTAATAGTTAAGACTCGTTAATAAGGTCGTTCTAGAACTTCTTAAAGGGAGAAGATACCTCGGAAGACTCACGGTCAACCGAGGGGTCAAACTATCCAAACTTGGTCAACCGGCCCGCGGGGCCCACTACCTCCGATCACCAATCCGGGAGTTCCTATAGGTGCAACACACTTTTCTAAACCCACCCTGCAAGTTTGATCCAAATCGAACGATCGGATCACTCACGATCGTATGATCGGACGGGTATCGTAAAACGCAAACTTTAACTTATTGAATCGGAACATCCAGGGCTTCGATTCACGATCCTATGAATGCCTAGATCCAACGGCCCGAACATATTGAACCCAGATATCGCCTAATATGCGATATCCGATCGACGATCAAACGATATCCAAATTTATATCCGAGCATACCATCGTGCTCGGAACGACATGAGGATGATCTTAGGACTCAAGGACTAGACCAAAAGTGGCCCATGCGCCAGCAGGGCATGGGTGTCCAAAGAGAGTGGAGCAACTTTTGTTCTTGGACCTACCCCAAAAAGTAGACGAAAATGGCCGAAAACCGGCAGATTTTCAATCACTTATTTGACCACTACAACGTAGAAATTTCTCCTAAGTACCACAACCAGAAACTAAAACATAGTGAGAGGATGAGAAAGCATACCTAGATCGAAGAAATTGGTGGCCGGAATCACCGGAACAACATCGTAAACTTTACATAAAAATCAGACGGTTTTCTTGATATTCCGGCAACCAAAGGCAGAGGTGGCGGCGGTTGAGGGGTTGGGTAGGAACAGGAAGTCGAGCTTGACGTTTTTGGTACCGGTCCGGCCGAATTTGGTGGCCGGACGTGCTAGGTGGGTGAATAGTAACAGCGCAAAAGGGGGGGGGCTGAAACTAAGGTACTATAGCGGTACTGTTTGCTGCAGTAACAATTTTAAAAATTTCAACTCGGAATTGGGCGTGCCGCATGTCTAAAAACTGATATCGACGATGTTGAAACAAAAAAATTCACCCAAATAAATATTATTATTTATCTCAAACAAAAGTTAGATGATAAAGTCAAACCAACATGGGTTCCCAAATTTTTTGGGATATCTGTTATTGTAAAGCTAAAAGCTGATCAGTTGAAATTCAAAAGGTGTTGTGTTTTCAAAGGAGTCTTATCTAGTTGGCCTATAAAAAGGCTACAAAAAAAAAAAAAAAAAAAAAAAAAAAAAGGCGGGCAGCAAAAAAAAAAAAAAAAAAAAAAAAAGGGAACAAAAAAAAAAAAAAAAAAATATATAGGTACTCTGTCATCTTTTTTTTTTTTTTCTCTGTTGGGCATGGCATGCTACAAATCCATGGGTGAGAAATCCTAAAATTATTTGGATGTAAATCCATAGGTGAGAAACCCAGAAATTACTTGGATGCAAATCCATGGGTGAGAAATCCCAAAATTACTTGGATGCAAATCCATGGGTGAGAAATCCCAAAATTACTTGGATGCAAATCCATGGGTGAGATACCTCTCCTCTGCCTTTGGTGAACCTGATCAATGTTCTCCCTCTTTGTCAAAAAAGTAAAGGCACACTGATTTCTTCTGTGTCTGGACGGCTCTGAAACAAAAACAAACCAAAAAAAATCAGTTGTTTGGATAAGGTTCGGTGCATACAGAGGCGTGAACTAAAAAGAAAAGAAGTTGAAGACAGTCACGCTTTTTTTCTGGGCAGCTTGGTGTTGCTAAACATAGCAATAGCACACAAAAAAAATTTGAAGGACAACCACTTTTTGGTAGCTTGGTGTTGTTGCGCATAGCAACAACAAACAAGAAAAATGAACAAAAGGGCAGCCATGTAATTTTTTGGCAGCATATAAGAGCAACAACAAACAAAAATTGAAGAATAGTTGGCAGTTTGGAGTGTGAACAAGGAAGAAGAAAATATAAAAATATACATATATCTATGGTTGGAAAAAGAAGAAGAACAAAAGTCAAAACAAGAAAAGTAACCAAAGAAAGAAGGAAGGGAAAAAGTGGCGTACACAGCCACTTGGTGTTGCTAAGGAAAAAAGAGGAAAAAGACAAAAAAATTTGGGAACCTCTTGATAGTTGAGGCAACCTTTTTGTTGGTTTTCTACTTTTGTTTGCAACAGCTCCGTACCAATTGTGACTTTTAAAGGCTAAAGAGATACAATGTTTGCTCTCATTTTGGACTGATCTCAAGTATTCCAGATAAATATAGGAGTGTAAGGTCTGATTTTACTTGGAAACAAACTCCACAAAGAGTTGAACGGTCAAGCTGAAGCTTTCAATAAGGTATTGTGCAATATCCTAAAGAAAATGGTCTCAGGAAGTAAAAGAGACTGGCATGAACACCTCCCCGAAGCATTATGGGCTTATAGGACGACCATACGTAACTCAACAGGATGTACACCATACAATCTGGTGTTTGGCTCCAAGGCTGTTCTACCGTTAGAAGTCCAATTGCCATCGTTAAGGGTAACTTTACAGCTAACAAACCCCAATGAAAATGCAAATGTGAGACTGGCAGAATTGGAAGCTCTAGATCAGAAAAGACTGGCAGCTCAACAAAGGCTCGAAATATACCAAGCTCAGGTTGCAGGGGCATTCAACAAGAAAGTTAAGTTCAGATCTTTTTCAATTGGAGATTTGGTTTTAACTGTCTGAAGACCCTTTGTCATTACCAGGAAAATGCATGGTAAGTTTGAACCCAAGTGGGAGGGGCCCTACATCATTACTAAGGTTTTCTCCAATGGTGCTTACGAGTTGTCAAACTCCGAAGGCAAGTGCATATATTCTTGTGTGAATGGGAAATTCGTCAAGAAGTTTTATGCCTGATGGTTATTAAAAAAAAAGTTCAAAAATTAAAAATCCATTGGACTGAAAACCCGAAAGGACGGTTCAAGCAAAAGTTAGGGTAAATAAAAATGCTCGTTGGGCTGAAAACCTAAAAGGGCAGTCCAAGAAAAAATTAGAGCCCAAAAAAAAAACGCTTTGTGGGCTGAAAACCAAAAATGGTAGCCCAAGCAAAAGAACTACGGTTGACTTGATCCCTCAAAAGGGGTACGTAGGCAGTCTATTCCCTAAAAAGCTAGATTCAGTCACAAGACCCAAAATCCCCCTTCATTACCTCAATTCGAGGAAGGAGAACTACGTTCGGCTTGATCTCTTCACAAGGTACGTAGGCAAGCTAGACAAAAAGCTAGGTGCAGCCGTAAATTATCATAAATTCATTCTTGTCCACCAATGGTGTTAGCATGTGGTTAAACTGCCGTTTACTATGCAAGAACTCCAACTTCACATGAGTATAAACTGGGAAATAGGAAAGCAAAATCCTACAAAATCTTTATTATGAAAAATTTTCTTAGTGGAAAAACCACATTACAAGAGCAGAAAAAAAAATGCACAAAAAAGGCCTACCTACGAATTCTTGGTGGATGAACCACATTACAAGAACACTTATTGAAGGGAAAAAGCATGCTAAACAATAATAATAATAATAATAAGCTCATCTCTTAGAGCTCGCTACAAGAAGAAAACAGGGCATTGATCAGACAATGGATCTTTTGCTCTTGGGCCTTCATTGACCGTCGAGTGCTCCTGATCTGGGGAAGTAGATATTCTTTAGCATCAATTCTGGATTGTTGAAGCTATGTTGCTTGTTCATTCTGATGCTCCAATGAACTTTTGCATATTAAGGGAAGTTTTCTTAGCCTCATGCTCTTCCCGCATCTGGCGAGCTCTCTCTTCTGCTTCCCTGATGGTAGCTTCCTTGACATCCAAGTCTTCAATCTCTTTAGCAACCCTTGTAAGTTCTGTCTCAAGAGCCAGCTTGGTGTTTAAACATTCCTCATGTTGACGGATCAAATCGTGAATCACATCAACATTCACATCTCCTAAGGCTTCAATATAGGCACTGCTCTTGGAATGTTGCCTGGCAAGCTCAAAAATCCAGTCCACAAGCATGGCGAACTGTTTAAATGCAGTTTCACCACACCCAAGAATGTCAACTGTTGACCCCAAAAGTCAAAGGGCCATAATGATCTCAGAATGGTGCATATGAAGTTGAGCAGGTGTCTCTCAGGAGGAAAGTCGGCTGAAGATACCTTCAATTTCTCTGGTGATAAACTCTCGCCTACTCTGGTTCACTTCATTCCCAAGAATCTGACAAACAAAATTCTCGACTGATACCAAATTCTGAAAAGGTTGCACAACTGCTATGGGCCCTACACCTTCAGGAAATCGATCATCGACTGGACCATCCTGAACGTGTTGAAGTTCAGATTATGTAAAGAAGGGGTCTGACCCACTGTCACCCAGGTTGGAGTTAGTACTCTCATGAAGAATTCTCTCCTCTTCACTTGAGGAAAGGACCTCAAATACTAGGTTATCTGCATTAATAGGCTCCATTTCGCGAGGAAAAGAGATGTCATCAAATCTCATTTTCCCTTGCACCGGATTGGAACTCTCTTCGTCAGGTACATGGTTACAGCTGCCAACCTCAACCCTGTTGTGATTTTCATGGCGTGCCCTTTTGAGGTGTGAGTCTCGATTAACCCTTGGGTGCATCACGTGATTAACCCCTGAGGAATGTTGCTCTTTAGCATTACGAATTCTCTTCTTGTGTCCTCTGCTCAAAGAAGCACCATGAGGAGGTGAAGATGAATTGAGGCCTTTTTTGCCCATGCCTGTCGAGATACGTTTCAAATTATCAATCACAAAAACATGGTCCCTCTTTTGGACGTGCCTGTCTACAACTGAGAAAATTTTTGACATAGAAAATCCCATGTAAGGTGCACATGCAGTCATCCACCATCTACAATACCACCAAGAGCGAGCCTATGCGGGTAGAGCGCGGAACATAAAAACGTGTTGTCGTATCCATGCGAAGGAGGACGGCTTGTGCTTTTGCCAATTTTTCAATCCCACATCGTTATCTCTCACAGACGCTAAATAAAAGTTTGTTCGCTGGAACTCCTTGGTCAAAACCAAACTGGCGAGCAAATCTGTTTGCGTAATAAGGCTCCAACCAAAGATGGCCACCCACCCTTGCAGGAAGAAATGCAGAGCGCATGCAAATCAAGTACTCAAAAATATCATCTACTAGTGTCTCTGTGTCTAAAATGATATAATCTTCTTGAGCAAGGAAGACACTGGGGCGATAAACCACAGACTTTCTTTTGAAGATTATCCTAGCTCAAGTGGGGTCAACATACTTGGCCTTGATTTGGCTGTACCTAGCAAGAAGAGGGTAATATGCTAGAAAGTCACTGTCACATCGACGTGTAGTCAGGCCAAGGCCTCTAAGGTGAGTAGCAACTGTGCCAAGAGCATGGTAAATAACGCCTAACACCGCTGGAGCACGTGAAACCTTGAGCCCATGGGCCATCAAACTTGCCATATAGAAACACTCAAGCCTTATGGCCTTGCTAGTAGGCATGACAAAATGGCTAAGCCAAAAAGCTAAGAAAGCAGCCAGCTGACCTTCGTGAGAAATGTTCAAAGGAAGTTTACTAGCCTCAGCTACTTGTTTAGGAATTATGTTCTTGCCATTTCCAGTAGCACCATATACAGCTTCGCCTCGGAAAAAATGCCCAACCCAGTGATTGCAGTAAACTTAACCTTTCTGATGGAAAATGTGTAACTATGCATGGATTCTCAAAAGTTCGCCAACACTCAAATGATACAAGTCTTTACGGCATAATTCTTCGTTTTGAGGGATGAACTCGTCTTATGGGAGACCCAAAATTGGTAACCCGCCAATTACTTCCAAGTTCTATAGGTATTTTGTCATCTTTATTTTTCTTTTCTATGTTGGGCATGGCATGCCGCAAATCCATGGGTGAGAAACCCAGAAATTACTTGGATGCAAATTCATAGGTGAGAAACCCCAAAATTACTTGGATGCAAATCCATAGGTGAGAAACCCCAAAATTATTTGGATTCAAATCCATGGGTTATACCTCTCCTCTGCCTTTGGTGAACCTGATCAACGTTCTCTCTTGCTGTAAAAAAAAAAAAAAAAAAAAAAAAAATGTGTCTGGACTGCTCTGAAACAAAAACAAAACAAAAAATAAATCAGTTGTTTGGATAAGGTTCGGTGCATACAGAGGCGTGAACTAAAAAGAAAAGAAGTTGAAGACAGTCACGCTTTTTTCTGGGCAGCTTGGTGTTGCTACACATAGCAATAGCAAACAACAAAAATTGAAGGACAGCCATGTTTTGGTAGCTTGGTGTTGTCGCACATAGCAACAACAAACAAGAAAAATGAACAAAAGGACAACCACGTAATTTTTTGGCAGCATATAAGAGCAACAACAAACAAAAATTGAAGAATAGTTGGCGGCTTGGAGTGTGAACAAGGAAGAAGAAAATATAAAAATATACATATATCTATGGTTGGAAAAAGAAGAAGAAGAAAAGTCAAAACAAGAAAAGTAACCAAAGAAAGGAGGAAGGGAAAAAGTGGCGTACACAGCCACTTGGTGTTGCTAAGGAAAAAAGAGGAAAAAGACAAAAAATCTGGGAACCTCTTGATAGTTGCGGCAACCTTTTTGTTGGTTTTCTACTTTTGTTTGCAAAAGCTCCGTCCCAATTGTGACTTTTAAAGGCTGAAGAGATACAATGTTTGCTCTCATTTTGGACTGATCTCAAGTATTCCGGATAAATATAGGAGTGTAAGGTCTGATTTTACTTGGAAACAAACTCTACAAAGAGTTGAATAGCTATCATGTTATTTCAATCGGCTGGTGGACCAAAGCTCTTTTGGGCTCCTTCCTCGTGGGCTAACTGACAATAAATAGCAAAGGCCCAAAATAGAATAATGGGCTGTCCAAAATAATTGCTCATTATTCTCAAAAGTCCATAATATTTAATGGGTGGACTAAATAAATATTGATTAAATTTACAAAGGCCCAAATTTCCTATTATACGGTTCATGGATCAATTTAAAAAATCCTCATAGTCATATTTGGGTCCAAAGGTAAATGTCAATTTTAGAAAATTAGTGGGTTAATAAAAAGGCTTAATTACAGTAATGCCCCCTGAAATTTTGGTCAAATCTCACTTTACCCCCCCAAACTTAAAATGGCCCACTTTCATCCCTTGACCGAGGTTTTGTGACCCACTTTGCCCCTGCTGTCAACTCCATCCAAAACTCTGTTAACTTTGATGACGTGGCAGTGGTATTTTTTAAATTTATTTTAATTTTTAATTATTAAAATTATTAAATTATATTTTTAATTATTAAAATTATTTAATTATATTTTTATTTATATACAAAATTACAAAAACACCCCTGCCATGTCATCAGATTTAACAGAGTTTGAATGGTGCTGACGGCAGGGGGCAAAGTGGATCACCAAACCTCGGTCAAGGGATGAAAATGGGTCATTTTAACTTTGGGGGGGTAAAGTGAGATTTGATCCAAGTTTCAGAGGGCACTACAGTAAATAAGCCTAATAAAAATTGCTCACTATTTTTCTTGGACATTGACAAAAAGAAAGATGGTACAAAACCATCCAATTTTCCCTATGGGTCATCTACCCATGAAAATTCCAATGAGATTAAATTCAAATCTCTCAAACAAAAATTCTCAATTAGTGGGCCACATTTAGCCATTAATTTCCAATCATTCCCATGGGTCATCTACCCATGCAAATTTCAATGAGATTAAATTCAAATTTCTCAAACACAAATTCTCAATTAGTGGGCCACATTTACCCATTAATTTTCAATTTTTCCCATAGGTCATCTACCTATGAAAATCTCTAAATTGTCCCAAAGACACAAATTCTAAATTAGTGGGCTGGCACACTTACCCATTAATTTCTAAGTTTGGAACTACGTCGGTTTGATCCCATCAAGGATACGTAGGCAGTCTAGCATCCTAATAGACACAACCGCAATCAAATTTGAATCACTGGTTATATCAACCAAATTCCCACAAATCAAATCTCCACACAAATCATTTTGGAACTACGTCGATTTGATCCCATTAAGGGTACGTAGGCAGTCTAGCATCCTACTGGACACAACTGCAACCAAATTTGAATCACTGGTTACATCAACCAAATTCTCACAAATCAAATCTCTCTCCATACAAATCATTTCCGAACTACATTGGTTTGATCCCTTCGAAAGGATACGTAGGCAATCTAGAGACTCAATCTAAATGCAACCGCCCAAATCTCGAATCCAAACAGAATCTCTGGTTTATTCTTAACCAAATTCACCCCAAACACACATCAAAATTAAATCCCAGGTTTATAAATTTAAATTCACTCAAACACTTTCTCAATCAAATTCATACAAATCTTTCCTTTTGCAATGAGTCAATCATTCATTGCAATTCTTTGGACTACGAGTGGCTTGATTCCCGCGAGGAATACGTAGGCACCCTGAGGTTGGATTTGGGAGCAGCCGCAAAACCAAACACGCACGTTCTGTTTCTTTATGATGTAATCAAAGGGTGTTCCCTTGAAGCAAGGGATTGTGATTAAGAGACTTGCGTCTCGAATGGGTCGAACCTAAAATAATAAAACCCCATTATTTAATTAGTGGTGATGAACTTAAGTTGGGAGGTTCACATTTTTCTTCAAGAGACGAGCTCTATGAAATGGTACTGCTAGAATCCCCAAATTCTTTCCCGAACAAAAAGTCAATTTTTAAACCCATTAAAATATTCCCGAGGTAAAATTGTCTTTTATTTGAATATTTTAATAATTAAATAATAATTTATGATCGGGTTATTAAAAAAATAACATGATATTTTCTTTATTTTTTAAATTAATTCAAAACTATAAAATAATAAAACAACAACGACAAAAAGTAACCCCCCAAAAAAAAAAACCATCCCACCAAACCTCTCTCTTCCAACCTCTTTCTCTCTATGCCCATTTCTTCATTGTGGGTCTGCAACAGCCTTTCACTCCTCTTTGCAGGTCTTTGAGTGGGTAGTGTAACTCCATCACCATACCACCACCACCTACAGGGGTCTAGGTTTTTTTACAGAAAGAAAGGGGGAAGAAATAGATGGAGGGAGAGAGGAGGAAGGGACAGGGAGGGTGGGATTTGGGGAGGAAAAGATGGGGCGCTGGGGCGATGGTTATCGGGTTAGGGGCTAGGAGGTGGGAGAGGGAGAGAGGTTTTTTTCTTTTGATTTTTAGTTTTTAATTTATTTAGTATTTTATTTAACTAGATTGTTTTACCTCTGTATTTGAAGGCAACATTAACAAAATAAAATGGTAGGACCAATTCGTTGATTAATATAGTGTTGGTGAACCGTTTGAAAGAATAATTTAGTTGAGAGACCAAACTACAACACGTGTACAAGTTTGAGGACCACTTGAGTAAATAACCCTATATATACATAGATTATACATATTACATAGATTATATACATATATATACGTGTATATATGTATATTATAGTATACGTGTATATATGTATATTAAACATTGGTGAGCATACAACTAGTTAATCCTCCATTTCCACAAGGGTTTATTAGTGCCCTCCTCCTAAGGAGGTATTTTTGGTGGGCCCGGTATTAGCAATCTCATTTTAGACTAGGATTAGATGAAACAAACATAGGACTAAATACCTGTTTGGGATGGCTTATTTTCGCCAAAAACCTGCTTCACTTTAAAGTTAAGCAGTTTAAGGTGTTTGGTAAAACTAAAATATCTGATTATTTTAAACCCTTTTAAAAGCAATGGCATTTTGACATCGGCTTTTAAAAGCAAGCTATATCGCTTTTCAAAGCTGCTTTCAAAAGAAGCATAGATGAGCATTTAATGATTTTTTTAATTCCCAAAATACCATAATTAATGTTTAAAAATGACACCACCTCTACCTTCACATCCAACTTTGCCACCTCCACCACGACCGCCACCACCTCTACCACCACCACATCCTCATCCTCCACCTTCATCACCATCACTACACCTCTTTCACTACCACCTTCACCGACATCTCTTTCACCACTACCTCCATCACCACCACTACCACCACATGATTAATGCATAACACTTTCAACATTATATCTATTATTTTAGTCATTATTCATAGTTACAACAATTTCATATTAAAATTTACCAAACAGTTTTGATACTGCGGCAATCATATTAACATTCTAGAGTTTACAAATCTAAATGTAACACCAGAAGAAAAGAAACTGGAGTTTACAGCTTGGATAATGCAAGTTTGATTAATTCCTTCCTCATCACTTTACCCTGTGCACTCTTTGGTATTGAATTGATGAATGCGACTCGTCGTATTTTCTTATAAGGTGCAACCTAAAATTGACAGAGAAAATTTTAGTAGCCCTAATAATTTCATGCAAAATTGTGTGATCAAAATTGGTGAAATCATCCTTGTACGGTATGATCAGGTCATGAGAATATCTTAATCACCTGTTTGGCAATAAAATCCTTGACCTGCGATTCGTCAACGAAACTTCCAGAGCTCCTCACCACAAAGGCCATGGGTACTTGACCTACTTCTTCATCAGGGTACCTGCTAGCAACAGAAATATGGTTTTACAAAGAAGCTCAAACAGCTGCCACGCCACATTCAAACGATACTAAACAGATTGACAGTATGAGACAGGAGAAATTACGTACGGAATCACAGCTGCATCAACAATATCTGGATGGGATTGAAGCAGATGCTCCAACTCTGCCGGGGCAACCTAATGCGGATATATAAGCAACACACCCTCAGCATTTCATAAATAACTCCATTGAAGCAAAGTAGAAAACATGTTTAGTTTTAGTTTAGTTGATGGATTTGCAAGGTTTAAAGCAGACAAACCTGGTAGGCTTTGTACTTAATCAATTCCTTTATCCTATCAACAAAAAATAGATAACCATCGTTATCAATATAACAAAGGTCTCCAGTTTTTAACCATCCTTCCGAGTCCAAAGCTGCGGCAGTTGCTTCTTCATCACCAACGTAACCTACAGTAATTTAATTAATTAAAAGATTAAAAGATAATCATTATTAAAAATGAAAAAAACACTCCATTAGAAAATTAACATTACTGGCCCCGTTTGGTTCACGGAATGAATTTGATGGGAAATCATTTCCCATGTCATTTCCCAAGGGATGGGAAATGTTGATTCATTTCCCATGTTTGGTAATGCCGGGAAAGTGATCCGGAAATATCACTTTATTTTCTTTCCCATGTTTGTTTTGAGTAGGAATGGAAAACAAATTTTGTTTAGTTTCCCAATTGTACCCCTATTATAAAAAAAAAGAATACCAATAATTGTTGGATAAAAATTGTAATTATGAATTGTTAGTAAGGACAAATTAGTAAAAAAAATTGTATTTAATGCTAGTTTTACTTTCCCATGGGAAGGGAAAGTGAAACCCAAGGAGGAAGGAAGGATTCACTTTCCCTCCTAATTTCCCATGTGCTAGGAATCGCTTTCCCATGCCTGACTTACCAAACATGGGAAAGGAATTGATTTCCCATGCCCAAGATTCCTTTCCCATGAACCAAACGCAGCCTAAGAGGCTCGTAGCTCAAGTAATTTAGAGCAGATAATGTGTTCAAATCCTTCACCCTCAATATCGCTTGTGTAAAAACCAACATTACGTACCTTTCATAATGCATGGTCCTCTAACCCAAATCTCCCCTTGCATCAGAGGAGGCAACCCAATGCCAGTCTCAGTGTCAGCCTCAACAATCTTGACCTCAATATTTGGCATCAGCTTTCCGTTAGCTCCTTCCACTCGCGTTTCTTCCGGGCCCACTGCCCCAAACACTCGGGCCGTTGTCTCCGTTAGCCCATATCCCTGCACAACCACAGCCCACCACAAGGCCCCCAACAAAACGACAGCATATTCAATGTCGTTAAAATCTTCAAGCTCTTTCAACATATTGAATAGTGAACATGCAATATCTTTACACTGACCTGTGCTACTTGTATGTTCGGGAGCCGCTTCTTCAACTTGTCGATGACACTCTTCGCAAGCGGAGCACCGCCGCAGGCGATCACTTGCAGCGAGCTCAAATCGTAGCCGCCAGTCTCATTCCCATCTCCGTGCTTTACCACGGCAACAGCCACCGGCGGGGG
>NW_018921534.1:179848-192956 GCF_002207925.1 Prunus avium
CCGTACAGAGAGCCACAACGGCTTGTGGAGAAGCCGCGGCGGCGCTTCGAACTGCGTAGACGCTGGCCAACGTTGATATCCAGTTCCGGTGAGTCAACGCCACGCCTTTGACCCTCCCGGTCGTCCCCGACGAGTAGAGAATCGTCGCGGTGTCCGATTGGCTCACTTGAATTCGGCGAGGCTCTGCGGCGGCGTGAGACGTCATCATGGACTCGAAATCGGCCGAGTCGAGGAGAACAGTCCCGAGACGGAGCGAATGGATTTTATGAGCGGTGGCGGAGGTAGCGAAGGCAACGGCGGGTTTGCAGATGTGGATTTGGCGAGAGAGGTCGGGAATGGAGCTGGCGGGGTTGGAAGGAGAGACGATGACGCCGAGGGAGAAGAGAGAGAGGTAGAGGACGGGGACGTGGAGAGAGTTGGGGGAGAGAATGAAGGCGCAATCTCCATGAGAGAGGCCGAGTTGGGATTGGAGAGAGAAGGCTAGGGATTGGACTCGGCGAGTGAACTCGGGGTAGAGAACTCGGAGGCCGGTGGCGGCGTCAAGGAGGGCAGGAGTGGAAGGCGGGGGAGGAGAGTGTTGGAGATGGGAGAGAATGTAATGGGTGACGGAGAGGGGCGTGTTTTGGGGAGGGAGAGGAGCTTTGGGCCTGAGGCTGTGGAAGATCTTGGTGGTTGAGCAAAACCCGCTCTTTGGATCAATAGCGGCGCTGCTGCTATTGCTAATGGTAGTCTGCTCATCCGCCTTATTCACCATTTGAGTATGAGTTTGAGAATTCGAATTGGGAAATGGAGGTATCCAAATTAGGTTTGGATACTTCCAGTTGTCTAATATGAAATGTCATAATTAGTTAGTTGTGTGACATTAAATGTATGTTGACAGTAGCCAACGTGGAATTATGAAATACTTTGCATTTTGTCGAATGCGTCATTTTCTTATCGCTTTCTAATTTCTAGTTGTAGGAGGGACACTGGCTAGTATGAAATGTCAACTATTAAGTAATTTAAAACATGTTATGTGTGTGCATGTCGTATTTTTCTTATCGCTTTCTAATTCCCATATGTAAACGATAAAAATGATATTGATTACTCATTTTGCCCTTTTACTCTTACTTAAAAATGATTAAAAACCCAATTTACTCTTACTTAAAAATGATTAAAAAACCCAATTTACTCTTACTTAAAAATGATTAAAAAAACCAATTTACTTTTACTTAAAAATAATTTAAAAAAACCCTAACTTAACTAACACCTAAACTTAACGTCTTTGGAAGTTTTTTTTCCTTCTTCCTCCTCTGCAACTTAGAAACAACAGGAGCCAACTAATACCTTTTTAACTTTAACTTGCATAACTTGCATCAATTCATTCCAAATTACACAATTAATAATTCAGCAAATTAGGTGATGTGGATATGACGACTGTACCCGTGCAATTAACTTCTCTCAAATGTACAATTATCAGTGTCATCATCTCTCCTTCCAACCCCACATGCTCCATTTCGTTGCTGAGAAATCACAACCCTCAAACCAAATGAGATTCAAATTCCAAACTTTCGTTTCTCTTCCGAAATTTCTCAACAGCCAAACATGGCATTTGAATGAGGAACAAAATGCGATAACAAAACCTTGCAAACAAAAAGTGGAATTGTCTCTCTTCATCATTTGTGGGCATAAATTCCCTGTTTTTTTTCTTTGAAAACGTAGAGTTTGCTACTTCTATATTTTCTTTACATGACTTATATGTTCTTTCTCACTCTAGGTTTTCTATTATTTGGGTAAACTTAATGATTTAATTTCCTATGCCCATGGAGCTAGTTTCTTATTCGAAGATTCTTGTTATGGTCATACTCTTCTTGGTAAGAATGTTATTGTGTTCTAAGATTGGAGAAAAAAAATATTGATGAGCGATGCAGACATGCAAAGGAGGAAGAAGTTAAAAATAAACTTCCAGAGACGTTAAGTTTAGATGTTAGTCATGTTAGGGTTTGTCCAGAGACGTTAAAAATAAACTCCTCACCACCACCACTACCACAACCACAACCACTAACTTCACCTTCATCACCACCATCACCTTCACCTCCATCTCTTTCACCACCACCACTACCACCACATGATTAGCACATAGCACTTTCAACATCATGTATATTTTAGTCATTATTCACAGTTACAACATTTTTGTATTAAAATTTGCCAAACTATTTTGACACTGCTTTTTGTATTAACAGCATTTTAAAAATATTGTTTACCAAACGTGGACATGCTTTACTTTACAGCTAATTATTTTCAAAGTACAACAGAGGCAACTTTTTAAAAAAGTGACAGCAATCCTAAACATGAGACTAAATACCTGTTTGGGATTGCTTATTTTCGCCAAAAACCTGCTTCACTTTAAAGTTAAGCAGTTTAAGGTATTTGGTAAAACTAAAATATCCGATTATTTTAAAAGTAGTGGCCTTTTGACAGCAACTTTTAAAAGCAGGCTATGCCGCTTTTCAAAGTTGCTTTCAAAAGAAGCATATATGAGCCTTTAACGATTTTTTTAATTCCCGAAATACTATCATTAATTTTTAAAAATGTCACCACCTCTACCTTCACATCCAACTTTGCCACCTCCACCACAACCACCACCTCCACCTCCTCCATCTTCACCACCATCACCACCGCCACCTCCTCCTCCTCAACATCCACCATCTCCACCATCTCCACCATCACCACCTCCACCTCTACAACCGCCATCCCTACCACCACCACTACCACAACCACCACCTCCACCTTTATCACCATCACTACCACCTTCACCTACATCTCTTTCACCACTACCTCCATCACCACCACTAACACCACATGATTAATGCATAACATTTTCAAAATCATGTCTATTATTTTAGTCGTTATTCATAGTTACAACAGTTTAATATTAAAATTTACCAAACGGTTTTGATATTGCTTTTTGTATTAATAACACTTTAAAAATATTGTTTACTAAATATGGAGCTACTTTACTTTACAGCTAATTATTTTCAAAGCACAGCATAAGTAATTTTTTTTTATTTATAGGAAATTGAGCTTAGACCCATAAAATTCATTTTTAATCAATTACAACCCTTTCCTCTATTTTTCTATTTAAAATACCCAATTTTTTCAAATAAAACCTGTGACTATATCCAAGTAAGCAAGTTACCTAATCTAGCTTAAAATATGATTTATTATATTTTTCGGATTCCAAAACTACCCATATTTACAAGTTAACGTGTTATGTGGGGGTGTAACTAATGACACACATTGAATTTGGAGAGATCTTCAAATGGTTGTAATGGATGTAGGAATTAATTTAGAAACTTATTTGAAATCAAATATTAAATTCAAATATTAAATTCAACATTAACGTATTAGTAATCTACATGTGATTAACGTTTTGGTTTATTTAATAAAAAAATTATGTTGTTTTCCTTTTATGAATTATACTACTAGTAATCTATTTTATTATAGTTTTATGAATAATAGTGTACATTCTAATTATGTTGAAAAATATTTTGATAATCTATTTATTGTTTGTTTTATGAAAAACATTTTTTTAAATGAACCTATTTTTTTCTTTAAATAATGTACCCTTTTTTCTCTAAATAAAGTACCTATTTTTTTGTTTTATGACAAACAAATTTTTTTTTTTAAATGAACCTATTTTCTCTCTCCAAAAAATGTACCTATTTTTTTTTCTCTAATAATGCACCTAGTAAAACAATGTACCTATTTTTTTATTATATATAAATGAACCTATTTTTCCTCTCCAAATAATGTACCTATACACATTTATAGGTATATTGTAAAATAATTTACCTATGGGTAAATAATGTACCTATATTTTCTATAAATTATTGTGTACCTATTTTTAATTTATGAAAAATGTACGGAAATTTCAATTACAAAGTAATATTTACATTTTTCATAGGTACATTATTGGATATGTAATTTACATTTTTTTTTTTTTTTAGGTTTGCAATTTTAGGGGCCAATATGTGAGAGGGAATGACAACCGAAAGAAATGGGGTGGTTGATATGTTATTAATAGGGAGTATTAATTACAATTATGGCAGTTAATCAAATACTTGAAATAAATTATAAATAAAATATGAAGTCTGGTGGTAACGATGTAAAAACATAGGAATACTATGACCTCTTATATCTTACCAGTCATTTAAATTTAAACTTAGGTTTTACACATAGATTTGTAGAGTGATGGGTATATGTCTAAGAAATAGAAAACGTAGGAATCTATATTGAATAAGCCTTTTTTTTTTTTTAAAGTAAAAACAATACCAAACTGGCCCTAAATTTTGTCCAAACCAATCCAAGTGGAACCTTTGTAACAAACAGCTCGATAACTTCCTAGAGGATAACAAATAACTTGTCAATCACATAAAGAAATGTTGTATATTCTTATATTGTTTTAGTAACATCTCGTCAAAAGATGCTTTGTATATATTTTGGGGATCCTATCATATCATTTACTCATGGATCGCTTTTGCTTTCCCAAAATGTTAGCTGAGATGTGTGGTGGAGCTTAGCTAAAGGCAAACAACAAGACGTTTTTCCCTTACTCGTGAAGAAGGCTTTCAAATTATAATTAATTTTCGAAACAAAATTATACTAGTGAGGCATTGTCAAGATTTAATACAAGGTAATTAACTCTAGTTAATTTTGTTAATTCCTTTGGCGGCTCTAGTGACAACTTGTTATTTAAGAATGGAAATGGGGGGTCCGGACCTAAAAGACAAAAGCTAAACACAAGCATAGTTCATAGTCTGTTAATTAAAATAAAAGAAGAGTCTATCCGTAAGAAACGTCGATTAATGAAATTTATATATTTTAAATAATAATTATAAAAAACAAATGGGTATTGAAATTATGCATTTAGGCTTTCTTATGTGGTTGTGTGACACAGATATTGAAATTATTCAAATTCTAAACATAAGGAAATGAAAAACTTACGCAAGTTCCATATTAAAATTCATGAATTAATACCTGAAAAATTAAGAATTAGATTCATTTAGGAGAGCTGTTGATCTCATATGCATTCATTCTCTTCTCTATTTATGACTTCCCCGATTTATGATTCCATAATTCCGTATAAGTAAATATGAAATTTTGAATCACTTTCTTGCACAAGAACTCTCTTTCCCTATTTACAATTACACCTTCCTCCACTTATACAAAATTCTCACTATCTCATCACGTAACCCAAAAAAGAAAAGCATCACTCTCTCAATCATGGCACTCCAACTCACTAAACAAAACAATTCCACCCTCCCTAACCCTCTCATTAGTCACTAACCCACCAATTATTAAACTTAAACCCCAATAAAAGCGGCCTAATCTTGCTTATTAGTTTCACATGGGTTGGGTCAGTGATTGCTCCAGTGTGTGCGGCCAGGATTGGCTCAGCTCAAATAGGCCTATGGAAACAGAAACAAGTATTTATTTGGCGGGAACCCCGAGACTTGGAATTGGACAAGGTTTGTGGTTTAAGAATCCTGAATAACAAATTTGGTTTTATGTATTTGCATCCGAGTGTCGCATAAGCAAAGCGCAGTCAGATTACAGATCCGACAATTGTAATGAGTCATTTTTGTCCCTTTTATTTCCGATACCTGTCACTCATACTCATTCATCATTTTCTCTTCACAATAAAGAATTCGAGATGGCAAAAAGTTGGAAAGAGATTCCAATTCCCAGGTCTCCAGGTAAGTATATTGGCCAAAAAGACAAAAACCTTCACCGGAAAGAGTCACCGAAATCCTACGGTTACGAATAGACTATTTCTTCCCCCCAATGATCAAACGGCTCAAATTCAATAACGAGCCTTCTGTTCAAACGATTCTTTTGGTCTTGTTGGCATACGTTGCAGTCTTTTTTTTTAAATATTATTGTTACGTTCGGTGATCTGATTGATTAGTTGCTTCCTGAACGAAAGGGAAAGGGACTTAAAAAACTTGAAACCTGGGTTTGATCTGACTGATCTGATTCTCAATCCGACAGGCTGAACATGTCAATGGTTTTTGAACTTTCCTACTTATAGCACCAAAATCTCCACTGGGTTGCTACCATTTTAGCTCCAAACCCATCAAAATCAAAACTTTCGTCTCCCCAATTAAGCTCTAAGTTGTTCATGGCTAATCCTTGTTTAAAAACAGAGGAGCCACCAGCCCAAAACACCCCTCTTCTTGATTCTAATCACAACAACAACCACCACCAAGGAGTAGAAGAAGGATACAAAGATACCCAATTGGACCAAACCCTTCAATGGCTAGAAACCTCTCTCACTCTATTGGGTTTCAGTCAATCTTCTTTCTTAAGCCTTGCCATGTCTTGGACTGCTCTTGTGCTCATAGGTGTGATGCTTCCAGTGCTTGCGGTTGAGCTCTTCAACTGCTCGGATTGCGAGAAGTATCAGATAAAAAGCTTCGAGCTCGTTATCGTCGGCTCGCAGGCGTGTCTTGCCACGGTGTCTTTGCTCTGCCTCTCTCACAATCTTCGAAAGTATGGTCTTCGGAGGTTCCTCTTTGTCGACCGCTATAGCGGCCATATGTTGCGATTTCGAAACGATTACATTAAGCAGATAAAGGTAAGATCGTTTAGTGTTTGATATATTTCTTGCTGCTGCTGCTTATTTAAAATGGTTTGCTTGATGATTGTGTTATGAAGAGGTTGTCGTGCTTTGCTTCATATATATATCAATCCCAAATGTGATCTTATGGGCAGTTTCATAGTTGTGAGAAATTTGGTAATTCAAATTTATAGTCTTGAATGTGAGCCAAAGTTGTCACCTTTTGGCCTTGATGAGTAAATATTATTCATACAACTCTGTAAAGGGCCTAATGACAAGTAGGATTACATGGTATGCAACATAATGTACTTACCAAAATTCAGCATCCTTCCTTTCTACTTCGAAACCTGCAGAAAGCATAACTGAAGTCTTTCGTTTTCTTGTTTTCTCAATTTTATATTTGTTCATCAATGGCCCATAGGCATAGCACATTCACCTTTCTGTTATCCATTCAACAAGTAACTTTCTTTCTTTCACTAACTGCAGCCTGCAAATATTGAAAAGACTTATCAAGTATAGATTCATTGTTGTTAGTTAACTATTTCATTTGTTTATTTTTAAACGTCTAGACATTTTTGGCCAGAAGTTTCCAATAATTTACTATGCTAAGAATTTCCCTGGATACCATTTCTTCACAGGGTTCTTTACGCTTGCTCATTTGGTGGGCACTGCCATGTTTTCTTCTGAAGACTGTACGTGAGGTTGTCCGCATGATCTATGTCCGTCATGATTCATGGGGGGTGTCAGTTGCTATTTTATTAGCTTTGGTTCTGTCATGGGCCTATGTGAGTACAATCACTCTAACAGCCAGCATTTTGTTTCACCTGGTCTGCAATTTGCAAGTTATCCACTTTGATGATTACGCGAGGCTCTTGGAAAGGGAATCTGATGTGTTGATCTTTATGGAGGAGCATATTCGTCTGCGGTATCATCTCTCTAAAATAAGCCACAGGTTCCGGATCTTCCTTCTTTTGCAGTTCTTAGTTGTCACAGCAAGCCAGTTTGTGACTCTATTTGAGACCACAGGATACAGTGGAAAAATCACTTTAATAAATGGCGGAGATTTTGCAGTGAGTTTCGTGCTTTTTGTGTGTTTGCTTCTCAGTACATTCTGCAGTAATTAAGTTCAACGCATTAAATTTCCTTCCCTTTTTTGCCCCAAATTTCCAGGTCTCTACAATTGTTCAGGTTGTTGGCTTTAGTCTTTCTCTGCATGCGGCGACCAGAATTTCCCATAGAGCCCAAGGCATAGCATCAGTTGCCAGTAGATGGCATGCATTAGTAACATGCAGTTCTAATGAGACATCTCAAAACAGAAATTCAAACAGTGCGCTGAACTTGGAGGCTGCCAACACATTGAACTCACTGCATATTAGTTACTCTGAGAGTGATCTGGAATCAGTGGATTACGTTGCAATGCCTACAAATACCCAGCTGGCTTCATATATGTCCTCGTATCACAGGAGACAAGCTTTTGGTAACATTCTTCAACTTATAAGAATAAAAATTGGCTTATGTTTCCTTTAATGCTATGATCTACATGAGACAATATTATAATGAGAGACAAATCAACTAACAAATGCATATGAATACAAAGGGAAGCAAAAGGCTAGCTACTTTCCTTCACTTCAATTTGACATCATTTGACTATGGATCATGTGTTAAAACACTCAAATAAAATGTTGATGTATAGTTTGGTCACAGTGAGATTGTTGAGTGAATAAGCACCAGATATCGCTTTGTTAGTTTCATGTCTACACATACTATAGCAACATCATAGACAAGCTTATCAATCCTTCCAGGGTTCATATACAAGCTTCGAGGCTGAAAACCCATGAAACGTGTTGTTGGCTTGTCCTGCAAAAATGAACTCTTACCTTAACTCAGGGGATTTTCTTCCATCAGCTAATCAGTGGGCATTTTAGTTCAAATGTTTTTGAACTTTGAAAATTCAAGGACTGTTTATCTTTTTCATGTTTGAACAGGAGGCACTTTTAGTGATGTATCATTTGCTGCATGTCATATATGGTTTTCTTTTGTTCATTTTCACGTAGTTGGCTTCTGTGGGTTGTCCTTTGTCTCATGCTCCATCGCTTTATTCTCCAATGCAGTGATGTATTTGCAAACTAATTATGGGGGGATCACAATATTTGGATGGACAGTCGATAGAGGCCTCCTCAACACCATCTTTTTCATCGAACTATCTTTGATCACCTTTGTGCTCGGAAAGACACTAGTTTTTTCGTCAACTTAATAAGCGCCACTCTTTTCCGACCAGAATGACATCGGGAAATCAACCTGTGAACAAGATATTCAAGGTTTACGGCTGCGATTGTCGATCTGTTTCAGTTTGCAATTTCATCTCTTCGATTATTTCCCCATGACATCTGTTGGGAGGAGTTTGCATAACGATGCAGTTCTCAGAAGTGTCCACCTTGTTTCCGAATACAAGTCCAACAGCCACAGAAAAATAGGAAGAAACTTGTTTGTTGTAAATTCGTGCTTCTTTTACATACACCGAAAGTGCAATAGAGTTCAAGTCGATTGAGCAGCAACCATGTTTGAGTTGTTGTATTGAATGCCAAACCCTGTCTTCCATTCATATTTATTCATTTTTATTTTTTAAGTTGTAAAAGCACTCTCGTCTTTCTACTAATTTTTCAATTGAAAGAAGGCCCTCCACTATGAGAAATTTTTATATGTTCTGAGTAAACCACAATGCGCTCTTGATACGAAATAAAATGCCAACTCAGAATTGATTTTTCATGTTCCGAAATACAGATATTTTACCGCCTTTCAACCACATGATAATATCCATTTTTGGCACAAGGAAAATAACTAGGTACTTCGAGTTATAACATGCATAAGAAAACAGGACGAATATTGAGATCGCAATATCTGCCAGGGAAGACACCCTGCCCTTTGAGATAAAAAGGGATGCACAAGTCGGATGTTAAAAGGAAAGGCCAAGCCGATTCAGAGGCTGTCTTGCAGAATAACCATAAACCAAAATCACTCGGATCTTGAAAATTTTATTAAAGATATCAAACATCATACATGCATGGCTTGTATACCACAGTGCACTTGGCAAGGCTCAAAACCATCAGCCCCCCTCCTAACAGAGATTGCATCATTAGGCGTTTCAAACTTAATCCCAAAACAGAAACAAGGTCTTTCAGCATCCCAGGTTCCGACAGTTCACTCATCTATGAGAAAACTTTACTGTCCTGATCTATTGCTACTTTACCAAATCAGCCAGTGTTATCATGGATGTTCAAGAACATGAGTCATGGCACGGGCTAACAATGTTTCATTGCCGCTTGACACAGAATACAGCATAGAAATCAACCATAAAATATCTGGAATGGACCGAGACAAATTACATGATCAATACATTACTGCAGTGTGCAAATGAAACCTGACGTTTTAAAGTACATGGAACAGAATTTAGTCGCACATAGGCAGATCGTTAGATGTTTGGGACAATTCATCAGCCATCAGCAACCTCCTTTAACTCACATTTGTACCACCACCTTAACGTCGAAAGTGTGCTGGTAGAATATCATCAGTCACCACCTGCACAAAGCATATGGCAAAGTATTTTCTATATCCCACCTAGGCTTACTGAATCTCCTCGGATTCTATTTGGTTAAGTGAATGGGAAGCTGACACTTTACTATATTCCATCTCCAAGCAACCCATCCCACTCCAGCCATGCCTATAATAGAATTATGCACACATAAGCAACAATAACCAGATATCAAAATATGAGGATCTTCCTGTCCCACTATAGGAGAAAAAAATTCCTTAAACCCAGCCCCAGACACAGGATATTTATACAAGACTACAAACTTCACATCGTATCTCTACAAGGTCATTATATATTAATAATCCATGTTAAGGTACAAATTAGTAATTTCGCATTCATCTTCACACCACCAAATGAGCAACACCATTTTCAGAATTTGCATGAATCAAGATTGATACATATTTATAATTAGAAAAACATATGGACAAAGAACACTTGAAGAAACTCAATGTTTTCAACAAGATGTGTATCTAAACCAAACTACACATTCCAACAGATATATGCAGGAGCCTTTAAAAAGTACCCAGCCCTCCATGCCCCTTCAGTAATACAGAAGCAATATCCGTTCATGCAAGCAGCTGTTCTTTGCTAATTCCATGATCAAATGACAATCAGATATCACAGAACTGAATCATTTTAAATCGTATGGTATATTTGACTCCCATGATGTACAAATCAAGCTATTCTGGTTCTAGACAATTTTACACTCTGCAAATTTCTAATCTCAAGCGACAGAGAAGTAATGTTCCTTGTATGGACGAATTTGGACCAGAAACGGACCAGCTATCCAAAACCCCAGTTATGTCCTCTAAAAAGTGCGGGAAACAAAAAAAATATACAAAAGCAATTTCTAGATGGAAAAACATGTTGTATATCACCAGTATCACTTCACATTTCAAAATGTATGCATTCAGTTTTTAACCAGAATTGATTTTTATTCAATTATATGAACAAACACGAAGCATCTTAAATGGGCCACATCGTGCACCTTCCATTTTGTCAACTTTTGAATGTGAACTGTCCAGGAACTGAGACCACAGTATTTTTTTTTTTTCCCTTTAATGCATTTCTTAAAACATTCTTCTGGAACAAAAGAAGAAAAAAAAAGCAAACACTAAATACCGTCAAGAATCATTCGCATAAAAAATCAATAAGATCCCAAGAAGATAAGACCAAAATCTAAACAAACCAAGGTTTGCATAGTACCTCTAGTGAGAGCCTGTAGGAACAACTAATTGAAGTTTTTATAAATTCCTGGAAGTGCAGGAAACCTCCTCAACCTGCTTGCTTTGATACTGCAGTGACATACGCAGATATATGTCATAAACAATTCTAGAACTAGTGAAATGTTGATTCTTCACGCACACCAGAAGCAAAAGAAGACAACAAATGGACAAAGTCAATCATTTTTCATGCCCACACGTATTGATGGAGGGAAAATACCAATAACCACTAAGACACAGCTAACGAGGCCACTGAAAATAAAGGATGGGCCGCTATACCAACACAGCGTAACCATATAATAAAGATCAATTCACTATGACCTTACTAAAATTTTGCAAACAGAAGAATCACCCCCTCCTTAAGTAAGCAATCAAGTTCATATCTGATATCTGAATTCCTACCATGGCACAGATGAAAAAGGGAATGGCAAAGGTTACAGCTCTTGTGCCCTTCAAATTAACCTTAGTAAGCACTTCAGTTCCAGGTATAACGAGCTTACTTTAACGCAACGTTTGAACACTAAATGAACAACACACTATCAGGTGCGGACTCAAACCAGTGATTAAAAAAAGCAGCAAATTTGGTTTTCTTTTGTCCCCCTCTTCCTTTTGAGGACTTTTAATTTCCAAGCAGTGCTACTGAACAGACATATTTGCCCTCTCCTTAAAAAACAAAAGTTTTAAATGGATATATGGTATATTTCATGGATGCTGATAAGATAACATATTCATCGCAGCTCTACAAAGATTCACCTAATCCTTCACATTTATGCAAGGAGTTAGTTATGACATGACAAAGATTTGCATTATTGACATAATTGAGGTTAGACCGCATTATATTAGTGTATGTTCCAACATCTAAATTGAAATTAAATACACCCTTATGGGTTAAAATCTTCATCCCCCATAACATCCCACAGATATCAAATTAACAGATTACCTTAAAAAATAATATGGTAATTGTCAAATTCTTCGTCAAGGAAAAGCAAAGAACGCCCCCTCCACTCCACACCAACCGTCTCTTGCAAACACAATGTGAATATTAAATATGTTCTAATATAATTGACAGTGCTAATATTGAAAACCAAAGGAGAACTGTTTACAATGTACCAAGGAAAATATGTTACATACACAAGTTTCAGTTGAAACTGATTCTCTTTTTAAAAGAAAAGGCAATTATGCCACACCTCGCAATGAAAGCAGGGTCACAGATGCAATTCTATACGATGATCAAAGATGAAGAACAAAGTTAACCTGCAACAAATCTGGTTGACAGGAGCCATAAAAAAAATACAAATCTCCGCCCAAATCACAAAGAAGTGCCTGCTAAAAAAGAGCACATATGATCGTCTGACATAGAATGTTTGCAACTTCCCTTCAATGCATGTCTCTCACCTCAGCCATGTCCAATTGCGTATCAAGGCCACTGATCACCGATTCATTTCTACTAGCCAAACACACCACCAGTTCCTATTTCCCCTTGCTGCAATTCCTTTCTACGTTGCTCTTCCAAGGGATCAGGACTCTTCAATATTCTCCGTGTGCGCCTGTTTACAACATGGATAAATTGGATAAATGCAGGAAAATGGAACCAGAAGCAATACTACAGGTGGGAATTGTTTGTAGCATTAGAGGTCAAGATACCTGTCTTGAGCATGATGAGCAGGAAATGTGGGCATGAACTCCTTCGATTTG
>NW_018921534.1:223556-283614 GCF_002207925.1 Prunus avium
GCAATACTTATCCAATGGAGCTCAAATTTGGATATGTTGTAGTCAACATCCATTGGAACAAGTCTTATGAAGATCATCACCTCATCCAAGGACCGGAACATGCTGATCCAAGGCCACGAAGTTGACCTACGAAAATGAACAAAAACAGAATTTATATCAAATAATGCACTTTTAGCTCATTTTCATACAAACCAAAGTAAAACCTATTAAAACACAAAAAAGAAGTAAAAAGCTATAAAATGTCAAGAACTAACTCAAAATAGTGGGTGAATAACATGAAAAATCATGTGTAAAAATGAACCGAACACCTACCCCCGGATCCGGGGCATGACAATAATTGTCATTATTGTTGTTTTTTTTCACTAACCATATTTTATTTCATCAAGGTTTAAGTGTTGCATTGAAATGGGCCATGAAGTTGCAATTTCATCAATTTGATGACCAATTCAAAATGTTCGTTAGATTGACCGTATGATTAGGGGGTGTATTAATTAGGATTCTAGAGCGTTAAATTTTTTTTTTTAAATCTAGGTGTATTGAATTTGGATTTAAATGGTTAAATGCTGATGAGGTATAAAAAAAAGAGAAATTAACAATTTTTTTTATAAAAAAAACCCCAGCCCCTCTCCTTGTCCGCACGCTCCCCACCCCCTCCTCCTCTGGCTAACCCAGCCACCTCTCTCTAGACCACTTTCTCCTCTCTCTCTCTCATGATCCCCACGCCAATCCAGTCAATCCAGCCACCCCTCTAAATGTGAAGTTACAGTAGAAGGAAGATGAGAAGAAGTGGAAGGCCGGTGAGGGTTAGGACTATGGTTGCTCTTTGGAGGTATATGCCTAACATGTCATATTTTTTGGCACCATAGGCTTGCCCACATAGAGTCTCCACCTCACTTCACAGTTCAAAAGGGGCGCTTGACCCAAAAACAGTGGGTACGCTTGGAATTCTAAACTTTTCTTTTTCAGTTTCGAATTTTTGGAATTGTCACCACCATTTTTCATGAACCTAACATTTGTTTATGCAACACCCAAAGATTCACCCTAAGGCCCCATTTGGTTCACGGAATGGATTTGATGGGAAATCATTTCTCATGTCATTTCCCAATGGATGGGAAATGGTGATTCCTTTCCCATGTTTGGTAATGCAAGAAAGTAACCCGGAAATATTACTTTATTTCCTTTCCCATGTTTGTTTTGAGTATGAATGGAAAGCTAATTTTGTTTGGTTTCCCAATTTTACCCTATTAAAAATATATTATGAATAAAAAAATAAAAAAAGAATACCAATAGTTATTGGATAAAACTATAATTATAAATTATTAGTAAGGACAAATTAGTCAAAAAAATGTGCATTTAATGCTAGCCTTACTTTCCCATGAGAAGGGAAAGTAAAACCTAAGGAGGGAGGATGGCTTCACTTTCCCCCCTACTTTCCCATGTTCCAGGCAACGATTTCCCATACCCGACTTACCAAACATGGGAAAGTAATTGATTTCCCATCACCAAGTTTCCTTTCCCATGAACCAAATGGGACCTAATGGGCAATTGAGAGGAACCATTTTGTGCGCCTCCCATTTTGTGTATATATTTCACAAAATACTAGGCCAAGGCCCAACTATTTAAAAGCTAACCTTAGCCCAAAATATTTGTTCCAGTCCATGCCACCAAGGCCCTAGCAGCCAGCCCACCAACCAACCACCACTGCTTCACTTTTTTCTTGTCCCATACTAAAAGTGACCATGCTCTAAACTTCGTTTCGGGCTCAGCTGCTGGGTTATGGCGGTTTCAAGGTTGTTCAAGAGGTTTTGCGGTCTACACAAAGCTAATGCCAGAATCCAAGCATGCCCACCTGGCTACATACATAGAAGAGCCTTTTCAGACTCCAAGGTATTCAACAATGGCGATGATACGGTGCTTCCGGTTCTGATAGTCGGTGCAGGACCTGTGGGTCTTGTTCTGTCTATACTTTTAACAAAACTAGGTATGTTCTTGTTCTAACCCAACTTTTTTAAAAGTCCTCTGGCCTTGCTTGTTGCCTAGAAAGAAAGTTTGGGAGGGAAGAAGGAAGTTTAGAATGCTTATACTTGGCATTTGTTTTCACCTTCAAAGATACTTCGTTATTTTTTTAAAATAAATAAATAAATTCTTATGATCAAATTGTCAACAAGGGGAGCAGTAAGTTGGAAATTTCAATGTGCTAGTTAATTAATATTCATGCTTGACATTACTGGAGGAGTGGTGTTTGAGCGGAGGTTTTATAGAATGTGATGGTGCATGTGTTAAGGTAATGTAAGGTTTTAAAATCTGAAATTTCTTGTCGGAAGTTAAGAACTTTTGTTTTTTGGGGCAATCAACTTTCTCAGATGAAACGTACTAGCTCTTGTTTACTTGATTTATATATTGCAGTTTATGATTTAATATCCACCTATTGGTTGTAAGTTGTTCTTATTCTTGGTGGAAGTTGGAATGAGTTCTCGATATATAATCATCATGTATCAATATTATTTTATAGGGGTCAAATGTTCAGTTTTGGAGAAAAGCAAAACTTTCTCAAAACATCCGCAGGCACACTTCATCAACAATCGGTCCATGGAGGTTGATTTTCATATTTGGAAGATCTAATTAAATGAGTTATTTGAAGGAATTCAAGCTTCATTTCAACTTGTAAATTATTAGGTGTTCCGTAAATTGGATGGCCTGGCAGAGGAGATTCAGAGGTCTCAACCACCAGTAGATTTATGGAGGAAGTTCATATATTGCACTTCGCTCTATGGTTCAATTCTTGGGTCAGTGGACCATATGCAACCCCAAGGTGCAATTGAACTCTTTATTCTTTCATTCTTTTCCCAGTTAGCACACAGCATTTAAGTCTTACTTATGCAACTTTGAGATTAGACAACAAGACATTTTAACTATTTAAGATATTCCAATACAATGATGACATGCCCATGTGTGCAATATTTTCAAACATTTCATAAGTAGACTGTTTAATGTATGGATATGCTTTAGGATTTTGTATTTTAGCAGTTTCATTCCGGTTTCACTTTGTCATCAGATTTTGAGCAAGTTGTCAGCCCGACCTCTGTCGCACACTTCTCGCAGTACAAGCTAATTAGTTTACTGCTTAAGCAGCTTGAAAATCTCAGCTTCAAGTTATGTATGTCTAATGAGTTGGAAGGCCTTAACCATAGGCCTTTTCAGGAAAGGCAACTATTAATGGGGCATGAGTGTGTTTCCATTAAAGCCAATGATGATTTTATTTCTGTGACTGCATCTTTTCTCAAAGATGGGAAGCGTATGGAGAGGAATATCAGATGTAATATCGTTGTTGGTACAGATGGTGCTGGAAGTACTGTACGTAAGCTGGCTGGAATAGATATGAGAGGTAAGAGGGACTTGCAGAAGCTTTTGAGTGTCCATTTCTCTAGCAGAGATCTTGGGAAGTACTTGCTCAGTGAGAGACCCGGCATGCTGTTTTTTATCTTCAATACTGAAGCTATAGGTGTCCTTGTCGCTCATGATCTCAAGCAAGGGGAATTTGTTTTGCAGGTATTGCTGGCTTTAAAAGTGTCTTGGAATTTGTTTGGTGATATAAATATGCAATTACATGGATTGTCTCTCATCATCTTGCAGATTCCATTTTATCCACCTCAGCAAAACCTTGAAGATTTCAGTCCCGAGGTATATTTGCTATGCATTGTAGATAAGTTAATTTTATGGAAATTGTCCTACGCAGTCTCATGATTGTTTCCACTAAATTGAAGGCATTTTTTACATTTAAGGCCTTAATAAGAAGGCTTCTTCATTGTGGATAATTGCTCATAAGGATTTACTTGTCATAGATATGTGAGGAATTAATCTTCAAGTTGGTTGGTCGAGAGCTAAGTGACATAAATGTGATTGACATAAAACCATGGGCGATGCATGCTGAAGTTGCTGAGAAGTTCATAAGTTGTGGAAACCGAATAATACTTGCTGGTGATGCTGCTCATCGATTCCCTCCTGCTGGAGGATTTGGTTAGTAGTTTGCTTTTGTTATGCGGATGAGGGAAACTCTCCAGGTGTTCATCATGCAAATGTGTTTTTGGCCTTTCATGTGATTTGTCCAGGAATGAATACTGGAATTCAAGATTCTCATAATCTTGCTTGGAAAATAGCTTCTGTAGTGAAGGGTATTGCACCATCTTCAATACTTCATACTTATGAAACAGAACGTAGGCCGGTATTGGTTTTTTCTTCTTCACTTTTATTTATAACTATTTTTTGGAAATTAGAATGGATTTTAATCTTCATACTATGCCTTTTGTCAGATTGCCATTTTCAATACAGAACTTAGCATTCAGAACTTTAAAGCAGCCATGACTGTTCCAGCAGCACTTGGTCTTGATCCAACTGTTGCAAACTCTGGTAAACCAATCTACTATAGCATTTTGCATGGTGAGCTGTTTTCCTTGTTTGTTAGAGACATGCGGCTATTACTTTCCTTCTTGATTTGCAGTACATCAAGTCATAAATGAGGGGGTTGGTTCCATCTTACCATCTGGACTACAGAGGGCCATTTTGGATGGAATTTTCACTATAGGTCGTGCACAACTATCGGAATCTCTTTTGAATGAAAAAAACCCACTTGGATCTTCAAGGCTTGCTAATCTAAGACGGATATTTGAAGAAGGAAAGAGTCTCCAACTCCAGTTCCCAGCAGAGGATCTTGGTTTCAGGTATCACACATACCAGACTTGATTCTCAGACTAGTTAGACATAATTGCTTCTGCAACTGTATGAAAGCTTGTCAATTGGTTTATCAATTTGATAAATTCTTCAACAACTAAAGAAGCACATATGTACATGTCTAATTCTAGGGTGTCAATTTAGGTACCTAGAAGGTGCACTTATTCCTGGTACTGATGATGCACTGGGTGCTCCAGAAGGACCTACTGGTCGCCGGAGGGACTATGTTCCTTCTGTAGATCCGGGTTCAAGGCTACCCCACATGAATGTGAGGATATTGTCAAATTCCTCAAGTGAGGTATGTTGCTATTGTTTTCTTTCAATATTTACATGATAAATGTCTGCTGGCCTGGAGATGTTCTGGCTTGTGTTGTCCAACGGTTTTCTTTTTGCTGTCATTAAATTTGTCTACGTCAGTGGGTTGTGGCTCCAGAAACCAGGAAGCCTTAAATGTTTTAGTTCACTCTGCAAGTAATAACATGAAGTAACCCATTTTTGTGCCAAAGTGCCAAACTGCTTTGAAACTAACTATATTTCCAATGTTTATTCATCTTAACTGTCATACTACTGTAGGTTCCTATTTCTACACTGGATCTTATATCTGGAGACAAAATTGAGTTTCTCCTCATCATAGCACCAACAGACTCGTCCTACCATCTTGCTCATGCTGCATTCAAAGTCGCCGAGGAATTCAAAGTTTCTGCGAGGGTTTGCGTCTTGTGGCCTGCTGGTAGTGTTAAACAAGTTGAAGCAGGAAGTAAGGCATTATTGACGCCCTGGGAGAATTGCATAGATGTTGTGGAAGTTAAAAAGTCATCGAATCCATCATCATGGTGGGATCTCTGTCAAATGACTGACAAAGGAGCCATCCTAGTTCGGCCTGATGAGCATGTTGCTTGGCGTGTGAAGTCTGGGGTTGTTGGGGATCCCATAACAGAAATGAGAAGGGTTTTTTCTGCTACGTTGGGCGTAAAATTGCATAATAGAAGAGATCAAGAAGCTGACCGATGACAGAATTCTTAGTATTCATTTTTTATTCATTTGTTATTGGAATGCTGTTTTGGGTTGGAAGGAGCTGTCTTCTTCCCCTGACATACTAGCCAAAGAGGGGGCCGCATACTCAATGCAGTATTGAAATAAAAGTGGTCTTGATGTGGGTAATGTACTTTATAGACCATTGACGGGATATTACTTGTTCCATATTATGTTTGTCGTAACATGAGACAACTTGTAACAGACTCTGTTCTTCTGTATGTCACTTTGTTACCAAGTAAATTCTTTTGAATTCTTACTCTCACGCACAAACACACATTATTGATACAAGTTGTAAAGGAGGAACCGAGATTCAATAAGAGGGCCCAACTGAGGAAAACTCCAACATAATATAATCGATCAAATTGGTGAAAGGACAATTAGAAGCTCCATTAAAACTAGACAATGAATTATGGACCAGATATGGAAAAAATACCACCATATGAATTATGGACAGTGAATTGGTTACGTCCCGACGGGATGCACACACGCTTGAAAGTATTATCTAAACTTAATCTTGGGCACTGCATGAGGCATCATGCAAAAGTCATTGCCATGGAGATGTTAGGCGGAGATATTGCTTTTGAAGCAATAGAATGAACGAAAGATGGACAACCGTTGGCAAGTCGCCCATGTGCATCCTTTGACAAGTTCAAAAGCGTACAAGCATGATAAAAGTAATCTCTACTTTATGCCCTGCTGGGATTATTACAAAGGCAAAAATGGGAATTTAGGTGAAGTAGTACCAAAGTAAAATATGGCATCTTTATTAAACTGACATGGTACAAATCGTCTCAACAAGACCGTTTTTATCACAAAAGATACCAAATCAATCAAATCACATCTTACAAATGTTTTGTGTTTATACAAATGGACGCAGTCTAATGAATTATAGACAAGAAAAACTGTGTATTCACAGTCGGAAAATACCGCGTATGATGGATCTGCAATTTGCAATCCAAAGGTATAACAGATGAGGCACTAAGAGATGCTGCTATATTGTATCACTATCTATGTGGATGTAAACCATTCCAGCATCATGTACGACTGATTGTTACAGTAATCAAATAGCCAATGGCTGCTGTGATGATTCCAAGCAACCCACCAGCAATAACCTGTCAATTGGGAACAACAATCATCATATGAAAAAAGGTTTATTTTATCAAAGTTCTAGGTTTCCAATACTGATAGATACACAATCTGGATCCATTAAACAATTTCACTGGTCGAAAACTAATAGAGAACCTGAGGGGGTGTGTGGCCAAGAAGTTCACGTAGTGGTCTGCTCTCTGCCAGAGGATGTTCGGCAGGAAGTTCATACACAATTTGATTCAAAACCTGAAGAATATTCATATCCAATGAGAATACATATATAACCAAATCAACCAAAATTTAATAGGAGACGATGAAGCTGAATTATGTGAAGAACATGATAAAAGCAAGGTCGTCAAACATCAAGGTTTCTCTGAAGTTAATTCTTAGACAAAGTGTTGACACAGAAACTCAAGAGAATAAAGAAAAGGGCGGGAAGGGGCTAAAAGAGAACCAGGAGAAGCAAAAACATCAAACTTCAAACCTCTGCTTGGCGTCCAGCCTGTAATCTCACACCAGTTGCATCATACATCACCTGCCACCAAATTTTCTACATTAGAGATCTCATGACATGTGCATTATAAATAACATGAGAACAATAAACCATTATCAATTTATTTAAAATGTTTCAAGTCTGTGAATACACATATTTCAGCTGGCTGCAGTCTGACACGGTATTAAATTATCATTGTATAATCATTATCCAAGATGAATATAAGATTCAATGTAAACCAAAATGATTTCTTCAGACTTTGAAAAAGTTTTTTATAAATAAAAAAAAAAAAAAATGTAAGCCCAAATGTTATCTGCAAAATGCTAAACAAAGAAGAGAGGGATCTTACAACACATGCTAAGATCAATCCAATTGCAAAGAGTGGTCCGCCAACGCCTTCTTGGAACCCAATGGCTGCAGCAACAGCAGTAACAGTCGCAGAATGAGATGACGGCATTCCACCGGATCCAACAAGTTGCTTGAAATCCCATCGTCTTTCCTTGTACCTGCAAATCTATCAAGGTTTAAGAACTCTTAGGATAAACTAATAGTCAACAATCCTAAATGATCAAGAACATCTCTACACTTGAGACTTGTCACAAAAGGAAAGAACAAGTACCCCTAAAGAAGTGCTCTACAGAAGTTCATTTTCCTTCCTATACCATCTCATAGGAATCAAATGGCCATTGAATCAATAAATGTAGACAATCTGTAGACTCCTAGCTATGAAATTCACCCAACACTCATTCAATTATGATATTGCATTGTGTGGTTGGTAAATTTTTTAAGGCTTACTGTTGTTTTGATTAAAGGACCTTCTAAATTTATATATAAATATTAAAAAGAAAAGAATAGTGAATTGATTTCATTTTTCACATCAAGAATCAAGATCTGGGCAAATGCTAGTTAGCAAAAGCTATGCATGGTACAATTCAATTCAACCCTTTTTTCTGGGTACATTGAAAAAGTCAATCAGAAACAAGAACTACGAAGCAAAGCAACATGCATTACAAAAATCTTGAATTGAAGAATTGGGCAAGATCCAAATCCGAAGAATTGTGTAAAAAAGAGATAGACAAGTACCAGGAGGTGAAGAACTTGATGAATTGGGCAATGGAGAAAGCTACAACAGCAGAGAGAAGAGGGTAGTTGGTGAAGATTGAAGACGACGATGTCGAAGATGCCGCCACCTCAACCATCGCCTTTTTCTTGGTTGAATTCGAACGAGATTGTAAATTCAAAAGGGTAAACAGAAAAATCAAAACCCAATCTGACACTTGATAGATTGTTTGTTTGTACGCGTAGGAGGAGGAAGGAGGAGGGAGAGAGGGAGAGAGGGAGAGAGGGAGAGAGGGAGAGCGTGACGTGATAATAAGGACTGACTGATTCTACAACGATCTACGAAGTTTTAGCCTTTTGGTGTCGTTATGTTTGAAAACAAGCAAAAGTGGTCAGAGCAGAGGAGGTGGGTTCCTTCTTCTTTCTTGGTACTACCAGCTATGAGTATTATGAGCCATCACAGCTATGGTTTTTGGTCGTCTCTTGTCGAGGTATTTGGTTGCTTGCTTCTTCGAGCTTTCTCATAACTAACGGTCCTTGCCTCTAGTCTTTTAACTGAATATGCCTCTTTTTTCTAAACATTGCTAGAATATACCCCTAACTGCGGCATATTAATATGGCTTCCCTTTGCCTTTTTTCCGTTTTTTTTACCTCTTTGTACTTTAAAAATTTTGCCATGAATGAATGGGTGTTTGAGTTGTGCAAGTCTTCCAAATGGGTTCCAATCCCCAAGAAGGATTGAAAATTTACCATATGAATGAATGATTGTTTGAGTTGTGCAAGTCTTCCAAATGGGTTTCAATTGAGTTGTGCAAGTCTTCCAAATGGGTTCCAATCCCTAAGAAGGATTGAAAATTTACCATACGAATGAATGATTGTTTGAGTTGTGCAAGTCTTCCAAATGGGTTCCAATCCCTAAGAAGAATGAAAATTTACCATGAATGAATGAATGATTGTTTGAGTTGTGCAAGTAATCCAAATGGATTCCAATCCCTAAGAAGACTTGAAAATTTTGGTTTTTTATTCCATAGCTTTTTTATTATCAGAAGGTTTCTTTCTATAGCTTAATTATCTCCAAATGGACCAAGTTGGATGGATTATCTGTAAACTTTGCACATATAACTAATATTTGTAACATATTACTTTACAAAAACTAATGAAATTTCTCCAGCAGTAGCGTCTTATAGTAAATCGCTGTCGTGGCAAGCGACAAGACGTCCAATTTACTTCTGCCATAATCCAATTAGAGCAAACATTCCACCTTTCAGATAATTTGACTCGTAAACCGACGATTATTAAAACTTAATTGCATAGTTTACGTCTCTTTATCTACTTTTTTGCATATCAAATCCATCGATAATGACAACAAACACCCTTCTTCCACTCAACCAACTGCCTGAGTTCAGATCCTTCCCATTCCGAGCTTTGAATCTCTATAACCTTATATGGCCCGCCCTTAATAAACCCTTATTCTTTGTGTTCATGTAGATTTGGGCTTTGCCATTCCTGTGACAACTAGGATGAGAGAGAGAGAGAGAGAGAGAGAGAGAGAGAGAGAGAGAGAGAGAGAGAGAGAGAGAGGAGCAGGTTGCTGCTTACCTACTAATGTTATAACTGAGTTCCTGGAGCCCTAGAGTTTGAGAAATTTTGTTTATCTGATTCCAAACTGCAACAATAAACAGAAAATGGAACACATCTTTCTTTGCTTACAGTGAAAAATTAGTTGGTGGCAGTATATTGACAATGTTTTAGCATATGACAGTTTCTATCTATTACCTTCAATTGCCATCCTCTTGATTGCTATACAAGACAGCATGCCTGACTCAAAGAAGCTACACTGCATCTTTCCTCACAAAATTGATCAATTCTGCCTTTGCTGCTTCCATTACCACTTGGAAGTCTATATTTGTATATCTTCCCCTGTAATACAGAATTAGCATATTAGCTCAAAAAAAAATTTCTAAATGAGAAGTAGTTGAAACCATAGAAAAGCTCATTGCCAAGCACGTGGCTCAAAAACTTTAAATGGTGTCCAACCCTCCAAATCAAATGACAATTCTGAGATCCAGTTTTGTTTTACATACCAGAAGTGAGTTTTAGACCAGAATGTGGAAGGATAGGATGGGCTTGCAATGCCATGCATTATCCTTGCAACAGCTCTAGGGGTGAATTTGGCCTGTGAATTGCTTTGCAGAAAGACCTGTCATTCCAAGAAGAGCCAATACATTAGAACTGCCAAGCATGAGCTGCCTCGAGTTTAGGATCTAATCAAATATGTAGGTTCTTACTTTTATATCTGCTCGCAAAAATCGGCTGCACATGTAAATGATAATGATATCAGTACATAGCAAGTTAGAAAAAGAAATCTTCATGCCACAAATTAAGCATATGGACAAGCGAGTTAGAAACGCAAAACTTTTCATGCACAAATTAAGCATATGGGCAAGCAAGACATTTAAAACGATTTTTAAGTTTCAACAGCCAAATGTCATCTAGTATAATGACATCATTGGTGAAGAATTTTGCTGGAGGAAGGTGAGGATGATGTCAAGTCATCATACCAACCTGTCTTTACCCATCTTATTAGGGACTTCAGAATTATCATCTTCATTGAAATATTGCAAAATATTCCTTTGCAAACATAGTGTGTGCTGGGCATCACAACAACCTTGCACCTTCTCACAAGCATTTACAGCAAAGACTGCCGCATTAAACATTGTGTCCAACTTCCGCACCTAAATCAAAAGCAGATAACAAATCATTAGTACAGAGAGCATGCAGGCATGCACATTGAACACGCACAAAAGTTAAAAGAACCCACAACAGCCCATCAACAGGGTTCTAACAACCAAGAGCTGATACCATTTTCATATATGGGTTTACCAATAGGCCCACTTTAGCATCAGTTCAAACTGGTTCCTTACGGATATGAACAAGAAAAAGCACTTGTTTACGACCATTGCTACTGAACAGCAGCTATAAGCACTTGTTTAATCTGATAGCATATCATCGTTTACCTTGCAACTTTCCACCTCTGATAACCATTTTGTAAGATGTGCTGATAGAGAACTAAGATCTGCAGGGACTTCAACAATTGTATAACAGTAGGCTTGGTCCTTCGCTTCATATGTTACTTCTCCTTTCAACTAAAATAATATCAAAAGGAAAAAAGAGAGGTTACATGAGCACCATGGTATAAATACATGGGGGGATGATAATACAGTACTTTTTCCACCTTTAGAAGATAATAAAACATGCTAGCTTATCAAAGGCCCAATCTGTAACTATAAGCATTCCATAAACTTCGAACAAGTCAAGTGAAGCATATGAGAAAATTGGCTTCTTTTTTAAAAGATATCATGGGTGGGATAGGGTTGGGACAAATCTTACCAATCAGACAGGGGAAATATACAAATGAAAGCAAAAATAGGTAGGTGCCATAATCCCATTCAGCCTTCCCCTTTTTATGTTTTCAACTCAAATAGTTAATTTTTCTCAAAATAAGATTTTCTTTCTAAGTATTCAAACCTTTAAATTCTGTAAATGGTTTGATAGGATGGTAGCTGTAACTCCAATGCTATTTGCCACAGTCGGTATGTCAAACACATATTGTCCTTGCTTAGTCTCAGACCTGACAAATCTCATCAAGCATAATTTGGTTCACCACTTGTTTCTTCGTGAAAAGTCATTCAATTTCTTTGTGCAATCAAAACCACTAGTCATACTCACTTTTTCAGAATTGCAGCAACAACAGCATCATTTCCAGCAAGCAAAACTGGGGATGTCTGCATTCATGCAAGTACATCAATATTCAATCATCAAGAGGTCGATCTTGTAACATTTAGCTCAAAGTTAAATCATGAGAAAACAGAAACCTCAAAACGTAATTGCTACCTACCTTATGAAAATTCAAAGTGCATGTTACATTTAACTCTGGAAGTAAATGTAAATACCGCACTTCACCCAACTCCAACTGTGTTAGAAGTGTGAGCATCACCTGCCAAAACAAATACCAGGAACAGAATATCTTAGTACACAGCTTCTGAAACTCCTTGTAAGTGATTCTTCTATCATGACTCGACATCAAAATTCAGAATACTGAATAGCAACAGTAGCAGGGAAGGACCTCTTCTTTCATATCAAACTTGCGGGATGCAATTTCTTTAATCAATGAACAAATTTTCCCATGCAAGCTCTCAACACTGGTGAATACTTGACAGAGGAATTTGTTCACCACATATTCATCCACACCATCACTGAGAACACAATACAGTAAAGTTGTGAACCACTTTTAAACCTATGAAAGTCTTTGAAAAACCGAAGTTAATAGAAGATGTAATCATATTTAACTACCTATACATAAGACTGCGAAGTTTGAAATATGTATCCTCATCAAAATAAAGATGGCAATAGGACAACCTCCCATCCCGTCCAGCACGTCCGATCTCCTATATAATTTTATCATTCATTTTGTTAACAAATTCTGAGATAAAGAACATCTTTTAACCATTCAGTGGTTTAGAAGAAAGTTCCACCTGAACATACTCCTCCAAGCTTTCTGGCAAGGTGTAATGAATCACCTGAAAAAGATGCAATTAGGACTTCGAGAAACGATTTCTAAACAATAAGCCAGCAAGCATAGATGCAGATATATGCCATCATGAAGTAAACATGTGCACACATGTGTTCATGTATGCATGCTAATGACTACAGTGTCTACTAAATAGGCCTTGACTCTCTTTGTGGGGTGGAACTACCAGACATTTTCTATGGACTTTCTAAGAAGCTAGGAGCACAAGCCACACTTAATATCGACCTACCCATCTGTGCACTGCAAAGTTTAATATGCTGTTCAGTACAGACACCAACTGTTGCCTTTCTCAGGTTACAATTCAAGTGAATATAATTCGATGAGCAACCCTAATCATGAGTATTTCCAGAAAAGGAAAAAAAGTTAAAGAGTATAGTTTCTCTTACAGCACCAATATCCCTCTTGTCAAGGCCCATGCCAAAGGCCACAGTTGCAACAACCTTCCATGAAAACATATAAGTCAATCATCCAAGAATCCGAAAGTTGAATTTTGCTACATATAAAAAAAGAAAGGAAAAAGAAACATATCCGTAACATAATGAAAAGAGCATAATACAGGATTAAGGCATGAACAGGGTAATATTCTTACCACACGAATCTTGTTAGTGAAAAACAACTCCTGCACACGACTACGATCTTTTGCAGGGATGCCACTGTGGTAACTCTGAATAGCATTTTACAATGTGGTCAGATTTTACCATTCCTCACCAAGAGTTACATGCAAGTTATAATTCATGCAACTATGAAATATGGAAAGCTGACCTTTGCAGAGATATTATTGTCGCATAAGTATCGGCTTATCATTTCAGTTTCAAACTGCAAAATTAGAATGCAAGGAATATTTTCCACTCAGTGTCAAGAACGTAGGACTATATTCATCCACACTAAATGAGTATTAACAAAGAATGTATATTCATTGAAAAAAGTGATAGTGATCCTCAGCCACCAGTAGTTTAACAGTATTCTAATCCCGCCACAACATATTTAGGGGCACATAGCATGACAATCTGAAGTTTGAGCATTCCCTCATACAAGAAAGAGGGACAAGTTTACAGAACTACTTAATCTTGCTGAAAATGGTATCTTTGAAAACCCCTTAAGACTACCCAATATACAGTGTTTTAAAACATCTCAACAAAACACTGACATTTGAATGACACTATGTGTACCTGAAACTTGCAGTAGATAATGATGCTCTGAACATCCGTGAATGAAGTAGACTTGATCAACATCAGCAGATCTTTCATTCTATTTATTCATAACAAATTTAGTTAATCGTGTAAGAAAACTGATAAAACAAAGGGGGAGTAAGGAGTACTCAGACTTACCTATTTCTGCTCAATGACACTGACAGTTGTAAATTGTCCCTCAGTATGGCTTTTTGAATGAGATTGGTTGGAGGAATCTCTAAAGCTGACATCACAGAACCCAAAGTCGTGGCTGTGGCAGTAGCTGTCATTGCAAGAATGCAGTTGACATTGAGCTTGGCACGAAGCAAAGATGCTCTGAGCCTCATAAATGAGGGACGGAAATTATGTGACCTGGAAAAACCTTCAAAATTAAGTATTTAGGGGGAATCACATGTAATAAGATATGAAATTGAGCTGGAAGAGTGAGGAGTAATTACCAAACTACAAAAAACATGTATTAAGACAACTAAAATCAAGAAGACAACAGTTTGTGCAACCATCACTATTCACTCACCATTCAGAAATGCAATGAGCTTCATCCACCACAACAAGAGATATAACTGTGGTGGTGGAAAATATGGATAGAAATTCTGCATTCAAAAACCTCTCTGGCGAAACTAAAAGCACCTGCAGTACAACACATCAAACCTTAGCTCTCCAGAAACAGTCCAAATAGAAATAACTTGTACACTTTATGAGCACTAAAGGTAAAACACATTCTGTATCCATGAAAGACGAATGTAACAACAAAACATTCAAAGCATGCATATGATTATGACAATTAATCAGTAATGCAGACAAATTAATCTTACAAAGGTTGATATACCAACCTTTATGGCCCCTTGTTGAAGCAGCCTTATTGTCTCGGAGGCTTCTTCAGGTCTCTACGAAAACAAAAAGAATCAAATTACACACATATTTGCATTGAGGCAATGAGAGAGAGAGCATGACATACCTGACTGCTACTCAAAAGACCACCACGAATCATATGAGGCAACTGCTTCAGCTGGTCAATCATCAATGCAATCAATGGACTAACAACCAAAGTAAGCCCGGGTAAAATTATGGAGGGCAACTGATAACACAACGATTTGCCACCACCCGTAGGCAAAACAAGCATTGTCGACTTTCCTTCAAGCACCATCTTGATCGCCTCCAACTGCCCATCTCGGAATGAATCGTACCCATAAGTTAGACTCAACAATTTCACCAAGTTCTCATCCGACGGCTCATTTCGAGCCGCCGAAACCGCCGCTTCAAACAATTCGGAATCAAATTTCGGTCTTTTACCGTCCTGCTTCCGATTCTGTTGTTGTACCATAGCATCTGTAACCAACTCATCTTCTTCACCAACAGTCTCACCCTCATTTTCACCTTGTGATTTCAATTTCCTTTTGCCCTTTCTATAAAATTTTCGACGACCTGATGAACTGCTATTTCCTCTTCTGTTCACAAATTTGCGTTTCCTGCGATTCAGGTTGAGCTTGACGAAGTTCCCTTCAGCCCCACTTTTTCGGAACTTTACAGGCACCGAAGGCACATTCCCTCCAACCAAATCGAAACGTTTCTTTACAGCTATAGCTGAAACTCCAGACCCGCTAGCCACTTCACGCTTTGGCTCTGGTGGTACCCAATCGGGCACAGAAGAATCAGACTCGCCCTTCTCTGCCTTCGGCTGAGGCTTTGGGGCCGAAGAAGAAGATGACGGCTCGTCGTCTTCGAAAGAATCGAAATTGATGGTGGTTCGTCGAATTTTCGAGAACGACGGTGACTTGTAGAAGTGTCGGCCCTGCGGGGCGAGAAGTGTATCGCCGGAATCAACGGCGGGAATCACACGGGATGGATCGGACGGCCAGCGGCATATCTGGTAAGGTAAAGTGGGGGAGAGAAGGGGAGATGGATCCGGTGGTGGGTCGGGTCGGGTGGGCTCCGAAGAGGGATTTTTGGGTTCGGAAATGGGGTTGGATTTGGATGAGGCTCTGAATCTAAGTATGGATTTGTGGGAGGGTAGAAGGGCAGGCTTTGGCTTTGGTTTTAACTTTGGCTCTGGTTTTGGCTCCAAAGGCTTTGGCTGTGGCTGTAGCTGTGGTGGTGGTCGAGGTGGTCGTTGCCGTGAGGGTTTAGTGTGCCTTGGCGGAGTGGTGGAGATGTGAGAGCCATCTGAGTCTGAACTGGATTCCATGGTAGATTTTGGTTGAAGAAATTGATTTAAGTTTCACGTCCTGTCCTTTATCTATGTTTATGGGTTTCCCGCCATTTTGTGGAACTTTTCTTTGCCGCCCTGTTTTGAGCTCCTCATTTTATGTAAATTTTAGGACCTATTTTTATGGGATACTTTTGTCCATTTTACTTGCAGGGAGTTTCATTCCATTGGGTACGTATAGAAATTGAACATTTTGTTTAACAAAAACGGAAAGAAAAAAGTGGAATATTTATTTTACATGTAGGTGTACTAATCATAAAAATAAAATAAAACTAAAAACCAATAGACTTTTCTCTCTCTTTGTTTTGAGTACAAGTGATAATCTAAACTATAGGAAAGCAGAATTTCTCACACACACACACAACTAAGATGTCATGGAAGTTCAAACCTAAGACTTCTTGTCTCTCAAGGCGACACCTTTCTCCACCTTTCTTTTAGTAACACTAGCAGACCCAATTTTTAATGGGCTTGGTTTCTTGCTTAATCCAAGCTTGGTAATTTATTTATTTTTTAATTCAAGTAATATTAGAAGACATAAAGAGAAAATCAAACACGGGTTCATATTCTATGAGTAAATTCTCTTAACCACTTAAAAGCTAAATGAGAGGATCTCTTGACCACTTATTACGAGACAAGGCCTTGAATTAGAAACCAACATACTCTTTATGCCTGCTCCAATAAACTATGCAAAAAAATCGAGGTATATTTTTGAAACAATCATAATGAATATGAATCGGGTTCTCGTACACACACACTTAACCTAATGGAGGAATTGAACCACATCGGAATCGGAATCACTGATTCAATAACAAGAGACTGTGGGAAGTGGAGGCAAACACAAACCCCTCCAATGCCTCTCACCATTATCAGCCCAATGACAGGGGAGAACTTTACAATTACGTCATCAAAACACCGTGGATTCTTACAAATATATTGCACCAACCAACAGAAACAATTGCCAACTACCCCAAACAGCCCCTTCAAACATAAAACCCTTAAAATACAAGAACTCAGGACCATCTCCTCCTTGGAGGCCGAACTGAACCACGGAATGCAGGGAGTGGTCAAAATGCACGGCGGCCACTTTAAGCAGGATTTCAATGAATACTTTTCACATTATAGTGCAGTTGCACTTGGATTCCAGCTTTGGAGGCTTCATGCCGTCTACCTTGTTAGGAAGCCCTACATTGCGTTGCATAGACTCGTCAACATTCTCATCGTTCTCAGTCTTACTAACAGGGGGTTCGGCATCTGTTTCCACCCACTTTTGCCGGCTCTTTCGAGGTTTTGAAGTACGTCGACCAACAGTTCTGCCACGTGGTTCCTTTCTCTCAGGATTGGACTTCCCCAATATTGTAACTGTAGGCTGCAAACCTTCTAAGGGGGCTGGGCTTTCCTTTTCCATTGCTATGGCTGCGGCCTCGTAGGCCAGATCATGGACAAGGGAGCTGCAGAAGAGTATTGTATCTGTTGCCTCTTCTAGTGTCAGGCTTTTTGTCTTGCTTCGACCTCGACACTCAACCATTACTGTTGATTCCTCTTCTAAAAAAAACATGAGATCTTGTCAGCTAATCACTCTAATTCCATCTCAAAACTGAGAATTAGCACAATACAAACATGAGAGAAACATAATGCATAATGGAGTATAAGGTGGTCAGGATATCATGCTTCTTTCAACAACTGGAAAAGATGAGGGTCCGATAGCATGAGGGACAGCAAAATAGTCATAGAATATAGTAACACTAAATCATGAACCCCACGTGATACTCATCCTCACAAAAAAACAAAAACAAAAAAGAAGAGTTTGTCAAACTCTAACTAGCAAAAAAAAAAAATCAATGCAAATCATAAATCATACCTAGGATGCCATATGCATTAGTAGTGTTGTTGGTCTCTGGAACAGATGTCAGATCACTGTCAGAAGGAATTGGAACTGAAGGCTCCTGAAATTCCTCCAAAGTGCTCCTTGATTCCAGGGAAGCATCATCGTTGAGTGAACAAGGGTAAGTCTGATGACATTTTTCAGTTTCTATTTCTGATACTGATACTGTAACCAAAGAGCTGTGAGTAGCAATCTCTTCAACATCCAGTCCGTCAACAGTACTGTTGAGATTGGTGTTTCCCTCCTTGAATGATGGCTCTGGAGTTACAACTTCTACATCTGTGGAACTCCTTGCATTGTTTTGCAATTCTTCACCGTGCTCATTTGAAGCACCATTTTCACAAATTGGAAATTTTGCTACCCAATTTTCTTCTAATGGAGAGCTAACTGCATGGCTCGACAACTCTGAGTTAGAAGTATCAACTCTTCTACTGCTAGAATTGAACTCAGTATCATCTTCCTCAACAACAGTTGTCCTGGTAGAAGTAGTAGTAGCATCTGCGTCTGTACATTCTGAAGCTAGCAAGCGTTCTTGCGATGTTATGTGAGTCACCTCTGTAACATCACGTTCCAAAATTCCCCCAGCAACCTCAATATCATCATCAAGTGTGTTTGATGAAAGACCTAGCGCTTGGTGAGCATGGTTTGAATCTCCATAGGAAGATGATGCAATGCTTTGGGGTTTTATATTGGTGTCATGTCTGTGATTCTCCATGTCTGACTTCTTGCCACTCAACTGTCGCTGCACACGAGTTTCAGTTTGTCTAGCTGAACCGAAATCAACTGAAGATGATGCAGAGAAACTACCATGGCCAATGGAGCTTCTCATACTGTTTGAACTATCTCTAGCATATGACAGATCCTCATAAGGTATGGTAGTGGCTGTGAAAGTCCTGCCCTGAACAACTGCCCCTTTGCTACTGCTTGTCCTCTTCAGAAGTATGGAAATGCCTGCACCTTCTGAAATGTCAACCCTCATATTTCGATAGTTGTTAGAATGATGCAAATTCTGACCCCCAATGTCACTATTAGGTAGCCCACAACCAACAGTCTGTGAGTCCACCTCTTGCTGGTTAGCAAGCCCATCCTCAACTCTCTCCACCACTGGTCTTACAAGGGATTTTTCCTGTAAACAATTAGGGAATTTCTCACTGCAGATAGTTTGGCCTGGATCAACATTCTCTTCACCCTGAGAACTCTGTGGTTTCCCCAAATCAGAAACTTGTGGAGATCCAGGCACAACCATCATGGTTTCCATTGCATCCAAAGGCTTTTCTTCTTCCAAATTTTTTACAGACAAAGGTGTGGAGTTTTCAGGAACTACAATTATCTCCGGAATAAGGACACTCAGAAGTTTATCTTTCCTACTGCACTCTGGACAAAATTTAATGTTCCTTTCCACCTGATCCAAAACATAATACCTGCGACCACATTTAGGACAAGGTTCCATGTCTTCGAGACTATCAATTTCTGAAAAATCACCCTTAACATGAGAATCTTCTGAGGTTGGACTGACATCCATGATGATATTGGGGCGACCATAATCTTCAGAGTGAGCAGCTCCACCCTCCACTGCAGTGCCTCTATTGAAGTCAACCTGATGAAGGTCATGTGGCCCATCATGGATATCATGGCCTGTGTCTTCATTTACTGCATCCATCTTATCAAAGACAAATACCTCTTCATGAACATCAGAGTATGCCACTTTCTCAGATTCACTGGCCATATCATCCTGGTTGTGATCACTCCCTTCCGTATCAGGTGCAACACTAGTACCTAGATCAGAACTTGCATTGCTGCTAGTTGTGACTGAAGAGTTCCTGGAAATCAGAGGGCGATGCACAGAACTTGCTTTTCCGACATAGAAGGTGCTACTGGGAACACTAGATAAGAGTGGCCTAAACATCTGAGGACTTTTACGGTGATCCTGCACAGACATTGGAAGGCATTAATTCTATGAAATGTGAAAACCTATAACGAATGAACAGAGAAATCATAATGAGGGAAGTGCACAATGTAACATATTTAATAATTATAGGATTTCAATGCTCTACATTTCATTGAAAAACACTAGACCATAATGAAAACCTAATAAAAATATGAACAGAGAAGGAACTTATAATAATTCAGTACACTTCCTGTTTTTGGCATTTTTTATAATTTCAGTTACCCAATGTGATTGTCATTACTTGAAATAGGAAAGAAACACACACCACAAAGACAGTGAATTGAACAAGCAAGAGAATACATTTGCAGACAACAATTTTGAAAATTCTAAATAATTAAAGGGCTAAGTTATTATAAATTAATTTCCTCTCATTAGATGACAAAAGAAATATCTTATCATAAAGGATCAATTAAATGCACTAGATCATTAAGTACCATTTGTCGAAGAGCAGAATCAAAGGATCTTTTTGGAGCGGAAGATGAGGACACCATTTTGGCTGGTCTTTTTGAGAAGGCCACAGCTCTGTTGTTTGAGAAAGCAGCAACTCTTCTTGAAGTTGATCGGTCTAAACTACCCACAGGAAGAGATTGCAGAGAGTCTACATCATCATCACCAGAAGATGCTATAGAACATTTGCTGTGAGAACTAAATGGATCTCGATCATGACTATGAGATGAACTAACACTTCTAGAAGCAGTTGGAGACATTGATTGCCTTCTGTAGTTGGAGGAATGGTCCCTATCATTTCTAGATGCTGGTGAGGAACCCCTCACATATGTTGCAGGTCGATCAGCAAGAGAAGTACGAAGGTTGGGAGGTGCATCAGAGGAGAAGCCTGGAATATTTGTTTGCCATGCTCTTATTTTTGGTGAAGCAGAGTTCCCTCGACTTGTTTTTACCGGAGAAGTTCCTCTTATCCCCAGTGAGGCCACAGTACTACTGGACCCAGTGCTCATTCTCCGTGGTGTTGGGGTAGAAGACCTCAGAGCAGGTGTTGGGGATTTACTTGGGGGAGTAGATGGTCTCTGTGATGGAGTAGATGGTCTCCGTGATGGAGATGGAGTAGCAGGCCGAAGACTTGGGGTTGGACTGGAATGACGTACAGGTGACGGCCTTCCCCTTGACTGAAATGAACTATTCCCAGAACGAGGAGATGGGCTTAAGCGATTAGGACTAGCACTACCCCTGCTGCTTCGGTAACTCTTCTCCATCTGCAAATGAAGCAAGTATGATGTATAGTATAAGGAAAATTATGATCTCAGCATAATCTTTTAAGGAAATATTTCAGAGACCAAGCATAATCAAATCCCATAAAAGTGAGTTGACTCCCTACCGTGGATGATCTTGATATAGTAATAGGTTGACTTCGAGGTCTGCCCCTCTGTGGTGCATTAACCGGTGGTGGCTCATTATCCAAGGAAGGAAAAAGAGGGGTGTCGGGAGGCGTTAATAACCTTTGACATTTAAACACCAGATCATTCCATCAATAAAAAGGGGCAAACAGGGCGGACACTGAAAAGTATCATGAAAAGAACAAAATGCAATGTATTTCTCATAACATAATGACTGTTCAGTTTTTGCTCTGTGAATAAATGGACAATTTCAGGCAATGACATTTTGCAGCTTTTGGACAGAAAAGCTTAAATCTCAGATAAATCAAAATATACATTAAATAGACAAACCCTCTTCGAGATGATTTTGGCACTCAGAAAATCACTTCCCACACTCCTCTATTATCTCGCACGCGAGGAGTGCATACTGTTATTTAAAATTGTTTGTCATCCAAAAAAAAAAAACATAAAAACTTCTGCTTTCTTTGTCATCCAAAAAAGTAAATTATTGTGGTCTACATAACATAACAATTCCCAGTTTTACGGGCAGGACACTTGTTTTACAACCTTGGTTTTGGTGAATCACAACTTTAAAATGTAAAACGCATACCCTTTCAAATTGTAAAACACATGAAAATTGTTCCTAGATTCAATTTAATCTTGTTTTTAGTTCTTCAGAATGCAAAGCACATCATAAAATTAGTAATACAGCAACTCACTTAAGAAATCAGAAAAAAGAAAAAGTATAATTCACCAGTCATAGTCATTTTTCTCCCCCTCCACATTAAGCAGGTCACTACTCTCTCCACGTGTAGGAATGGTGATTCCGAGCTTCAAATCTGAAAATTGCCTCAATTTTGTAGCTGTAACATTGAAAATATACAAGAAGCCCTGTCAGTCAGAGACAAAATTCTGAACTCTCCACCTCCTATAAAATCATAAATAAATGTCATCTTACAAAATGTGTCTTCGAGATCATCCGACGACTGAAGCAAGAAATCCTCTTTTTCTCGCGTCTGCATTTCGTTGAATAAGGCAAGATCTTCATCTTTCTCTTTCAAAAAACTTCCACTCTCAAAACTGCGACCTCGTCTGTGATGGTTCCCTCTCGGCTCTCGTCCGGGAGAGCATCTCATTGCCGGCGAAGGAGGCATCTCTCACCACCAAAAGCTACAAACTCAAAACCGCCAGCCCAAACTCTCCTTACAACGCAAATTGAAGCAATAGCCCATCATATACATCTAGCTAGCTAGCTACTACTCACAATGAAAATAAATTATGCCCACAATCACTTTCCCAGTTTCACTTCAGAAACCAAACTCCTTTCTGCTTCGCGTCCACGCGAATTGCTTCAAATTAATTGAATTTCAACCCCAGCCACTTAATACCAATGCGAAGCATACATGGTATGGTAAGCCCAAGTCAACTCAAAGACGAAATCTTTTGTTAAAATGGATAAAAAATTGCATAAATTAATATAGCAACTGAAATAACCGTACCATTCGCAATGCAGAGGCTCAACGTCCACGTATGTAATCTAATCAAATAAAGATCTTCATCGTGCAGCACAACCCCGAAACCCTAGATGCTGCCATTTGAAGACACCAAAGCAGAGACGGCGCCACAAGAGCAAAACAAAACCTAATTCAAACCCCAATTCAGCCCCCACTGGCCACTCTAAACCTCCATTGAAGTCGAAATTACAAGCCAAAAATCACCATTTCGGCGAAAGTAGTTGCAGTCTGCTTGGCTCACAGAGACAAAAATGGCTTCAACAAAACCCAGTGTATGAGCAGCAACTGCGATCCCGAAAACTCGAAGCTGAACCACAGAGCTCGAAGATTCCAATCGCAACGCGACGAATGTTGTATCAGACAGTCGGATCTAAAGCATTAATTGCTTTGTCTAGGTGTACGGATCGGAAGCTAAAGCGGTAGTGGATCGGTGCGAAAGAAGCGTCAATTTTCTAGCATTCTCTCTCCTCCGAGAAAATTTGATGCGGAGAGAAAGTGAAATTGGGGGGTTTAAACTGGCTTTTGTTGTCGTCTAGATTTGCTTCTTTCCTCCACAACAAGCTTTCATTTTCTTTGCTTCTCAGTTTCTCTTTGCTCATCAAATATTTCCTTTCTTTTCTTTTCTGTTTTTTTTTTCCTGTTTTTCTTTCTGTCAATTGCACTTTTTTCTTCTTCTTAATTTTTACGACCGTGCCACTGCCGCTATAGTAAGTATTGTCTACTTATCTTAACCTCTCGTCTTCATTCTTTTGTTTTCATGTATTTATAAGAACATTGTTTTCATATGGATTTTGTATTTTTATTTCTCTAGTTAAAAATAGAAATAAATTAGAATAAAGGTTATAAAGGTGACGGAAAATAATGCAAATGATTTATAAAATAACTTAAATAGTCATATTTTTTTATATTTTTTTAGTTTTTAAAAAAAATAATGAAAATCGTATCAAACAAAAAATAATAATTACTATGTTTGCACGTTTAATTTTTTTTTTTCAAACAAAGTAATATTCTAAATTACTATTTATGTATGATAATGAGAATCGAACTCTCAGATGCAAAATGTAATATTTTAAATTACTCTAATTATTATATTTAAGTGATTGAAAATATCATAATTAACATGATAAAAACTTAAAATGTATAGATTTTATTTTTACAAAGCGATATTTTAAATTATTCTCATATACAGGGGAAGGGATCGAATAATGTACGGGTGTGGGTTGAATCATTTTAATAATTTTTAGTAAATTGGTTACCATCAAATTTATGAAGATTTCTCATATTTATCTGATGGATATCTTTAAACGTAAAATATAAATAATACTCCATGCGAAATTAAAGATTAGTTGGATTGGCTATTAGTTTCTTTCTTGGTGGGATGTTTCTTTTCCGGTGGAGTATGTGCCTGGGCAGATGCATTAAAAGGTGGATTTGGAGCAGTACATTTACTATTTTTATTTTTGTGAATGCAGCGCGATTTGAAATTATGCGTTTTTTTTTTTGGGGGGGAATAAATTATGAGTTTAATGGCCATAAAATGTATTCAAGTCAAATAATTGAACCGGACAAAATTATTTAAATTTATTCTCACCATATTAAAACAATTAAATTTTCTTACCAAATTTTTGTTGTTGTTGGAATAGATGCTTTATTAAAAAATAATAAGCATAAAGTACAAAGATAGCACTGAAATAGCCAATACGATACCCAAGTATGAGAGACAGGAACAAATTCGTGATCCTTAAAAAAATTACTTATTTCACACTCACTTTACTCTCTAATTTTGTTTTTAAAAAAATAATCAAATGTACTCTAATATCTAATTTCGAATCGTTTATAACAATAATTGTTTTCGATTCTTGTCATTAATCAAATAAATACTTTAGAGAGATATAAAAAGATATGAAAGTAACATGAGGCTAAAGATAGAGAAAATGAGTAGTACAACAACATTAGGTTTTTTTTTCCCCTACGGATCCCTCGTGTGTCGTCTCATAGTTGTTGTCTCTCTATTTCCTCTCATAATCAACCAGAAGTTTTGAAAATCCTCTCTCATGATTAACAAATTATAATCACATTGGATATCATAAAGACCTTGGTTTATGTGGATAAAACAATGTTTGGACATTATTGACTTGGACAATACAAAAAGTACACGTTGTAAACTTTTCCCCAAGTACGACTATGAGAGGGAAGATCATCCATAAGTGTCGATAAGGTATTATTATTATTATTATTATTAATATTGGACAATAAATAAGTGGGACAGCGATGGAAAAGAACCCATAAATGATTTAAGCTATAACAACCCTGCTAATCATGGATTTGTGTACTAATGGAAAGATGCATAAATTATGTCGTTTTAATTGGTAGGTGATGGAGATAACTTAGAAGGCTTCACTGTAATCATAACTATTTCTTTTTTCTTTTTCTTTTTTTTAAATTAAATGTATTGCTTTCAACATATCTTTCATAACAGCAAATTTTTGTAAATATTTTAAGCCAAAACTTGTTTGTCCTAGCAGCAACCCATCCAAAACAAAGTTTAATATTTATGAAGAAAAAACAATATGCAAATTAAAACCGTCGAGGGGGAGGTAATGCAATTTTGTCTCCCGTAGTCGTTAAATAAAACAATAAGAAACTAGTAAATTAATACAAGTAAATGCATTGTTTATATTTTGTGGAATATATTTTTGTCATTGATCTTCTTACCTCATAACACTCGAAGGAACAACACCTTGAGCTAGTAAACTTAGGGCTCGTTTGGGAATGCTTCTCTAGGAAGTACTTCTGCTCATAAGCGCTTCTAACAAAAGCGATTTTATTATAAAAATCTTGAATTTTCATAAAAAATTAAAGTGCTTCGTGGAAAAGCACTTGGGAGTGCTTCCTGAAGAAGCACATAGCAGATGCTTCTCCAAGAAGCACTTCTATGACCCAAAAACGCTTCTAAACTTTTCTGCCAAACGCTGTCAGAAGCGCTTTTGGTCCTTTCAGAAGTACTCCCAAACAGGCCCTTAAAATAATAATAAGTGTGCGTGTCGTGTGTGTGTTTTTTTTATTGGGGATTATTTTGGTAATTTGGCAATGACATAAAATACATTCAACTTCCCCACAAACATAAGGAGATGCAGACATATCATTTGGTAGTATCCAGCTGTATTTTGGGGTATTCTATTAGGAATTTAAGTAGTTGTGTTTTGTACTATACTAGTATGGCAACGGGTCGGGTAGGGTTCGGGTATGACAATAATATCCCCGTTTCCGCTCTCCATTCCTGCCCCGTCCTCGAACTCATCCCCTTTTAATAGGTTTCGGCGAATCATCGAAATAATTAAACACAAACCCTAACTAATGTACACCAACATCACATTAAAATATTATGCATGTACATATTTAGAGTGCAATATCGGTTGTTTATAAAATATATATTTTGTTCTCGAAGTTGCTGATATCAATTAAGTTAGTTGATTAAAACAGTATTATTACACTGTAGAATATCACTCGACATTTGTCAAAAATAAATATATTATAAAGTTTAAATCAGTAATAATTATGTATTATGTTTTCCTCATTTGAACCGTCAACTCTAATACCACTAATTGGAATAACTTATACGTGCAATTGTAAGTAGATATTCATTAATCATAATGGATCATGATTATTCTTCAATATAATGGATCATGATTATTATTAATTAAATTGGGATCCATCTCGGTTCGTAGCCATAAGCTTGGAAGGAGGAGAAGGGAGGGGCATAAGGGCCCAATAGCTAAATAGGCCTCGTTTCCATTATCCTTGAATTTGATTTACTGAAAATAAAATAATATGAACTTTTTGGCCTTTGAAAAAAACAAACACATTAAAAATAATATTTTAAGGCATAAATCAATAGATTTGGTAACCTATTCCCGATGCTACCAAAACCCAGTTCAACCAAAAAATCCTCACTTTCCCTTTCAAGCACACGTGAGCTTGACGTTCATCATGCTCTGTCGTTGACATTTACCTTCGTGTTACTGTTTTACTTTAGATATATTTCTACCAACCATTCTAACCTCTCCCAAACGCTGCGTTTTACCTTTAAAGATGCTTCTGGAAGCCCGCGTCACGGCACGGCGCCGTTTGGCGCCACTATTGTTCTACAATGTCGTAAAAGGGAAACCCTGAAACGCACGACCGCTACTACCACTATCAGTACCAGTGCAACTTTTCCGATAGGCGCGATCTCATGTTGGCGGCTCTACGATCCCGTTCACTCTCTCTCTACTCTTCACCTTCTTCATCTATCCTTCAACAATGGAAGCTAGGGTTTCCTGCTCTGGAGCGCGCTTTCTCCTCATCCGCCAACGGAGGCCTTCTTGATCTCCAAGAGGTCGAGAAGGTTCTCAGCGACGTCAAGGCGGACGACGTGAAGGTCATTCCAGCAAACGACCTCTGTGAATGGGCCGATTTCATGGTTCTCGCCACCGGAAAGTCCGCGTGGCACGTCAAGAACATTGCTCAAGCCCTAATTTACAAGGCAGGTCCCATTTCTTTTGTTTTCAATAGCTTCGAGTTTGTGTTTGGTTTCCGAGAATCGGAGGGAAACGGAAGAGAGTAAAAGTTGAGGTCTTGTATTGAATGCCGATTGACTGGTCATCTGTTTGGTTGCTTAGAAAATTTTATTTTTGTTCCTTCTTATAATCAGTAGATTTTCCGGGAAAGGGGAATGTGCACTTTTTTGTTCTTTCAATTTTTTTTCCTTGATTATTAAAAAACAATGCTTCTTGGTGATTAACTAGTCTACCATTGTCTTGGTTATGGATGATGAGCTTGATCACCATCTGATAATGATTATATTTGTTTACAGTCTAAGCAAAAGCAGAAAGGAGCTCAGCGGCTGGTGCTTCCCAGTGTGGAAGGGCAAGAGGGAGGAAAGTGGATTGTCATTGACTCTGGTAATACAATGCCTTATTGATATTGGCTAGTATTATTGTTTTTAATTTTCTTTTTGGATTTTTATAGTGGTTTTCTTCATTTATTTAGGCAAAGTTATAGTTCATGCTCTTGATGAGAAGGCTAGAGCGTACTACAATTTGGAGGATCTTTGGTCCAAGAAGAAGCCTGAAGAAGATACAATTCAGGTAAATTGCAATACATGCTTTGCATCATAGACTACTTCTCTATGCACCCCATCCAATTGGCACTACTAGAATATTATCAATGATGTTTATGGGAGATCAGATCACAAAAGCACTTTATCGCTACATGTATAAGCCCCTTTCACAGTCATATTGTGAAGCAGCTATTGACGTTCTTGTCATCAATTTATATTTGTTCTATGATTCCCTCTAGCACGAGATCTGTTACTGAAATCCAATTTGGTTGAAGTCTTGTGAAAGCAGGCCACATTTAGTTCCTCATGTCAATTCACATGCAAAAATTAGCATAGGGATCTAACTAATATGCTAGTCATTTGTACAATTCAGTTGTATCACATGGACGGAGACGAGGTTTTGGTTCACTGAAGTTTGTGTCATGGGTTTGCTACTAGTTTTCCTGGTAATTTAGGTTTTCAACTTTTCAGAAATTCTTGGATCATTATAGTTATTAGCATCCTCAAATCAGTTGACATAAATAGATTTTCCTCTACAAAAGTAAAAGCAAAGTAGTTTTTAGGTCCTCTAGCATTGGAAAGATGGAATTAAAGTTCTGAGATCGCTGGCTGAAGTCAGTACGCTTCCTCTCTTTTTCACAGTGGAGAAGCTTGTGTATTATTATTTTTCTTTTCTGCATGATTATATCATAACTGAATTGGAAATTTTCTTTACATCGATAATATTTTGCGTTTATTGAATTACCTCTGGTTTTGGTGAGACATCAATGCTTTATAAGTGTTTTGATGCTGATGCTATGTCATTGCAACTTAGGGGGTAGCCTATCTCCTTGCTCTCATGTAGATGCAAAGTCCTTGCTCGCAAACACTCTCTAACTTTCTTTTTTTTATCTGTTTAGGATTTGGAGAAGGCTTTTGTGAAGATTCGTCCCAAGAACAACTCCAAGAGGAAACCGAAACCAGCACTGAAAAGGGCATAGTATCAGTTTTCAGATACACGAGATGCTTCCATCCAACCTTTGCCATTTTAGCATCATGAAGCTCATCGTGAAGCTCCATGATCGTTCTAAATGTACATTGTGGATTTGTTATCTAATTCAATTTTTTTTCTTTCCATTTTGCCAATTAGACTTGAAGACATAATCTGTGACTTTAATGTCAAAAAGAAAGGGAGTGAGAAGAATGAAGAATGTTAATCAGTAATGGTGGTATTTTAGGGACAATGGGGCTGGTAAAGATTATTATTAATTTTAATCTGGTGGAGAGTGGAAATATAAAAGGAGAACGGGGGGAAATAAGACGGGGTTGGAAACAACACTCTTGTTAATCCATTCCCATCCAAAATAGATGTATTTAAATCTTGAATTGGGTTCCAATCTAGTAAGGTTATGCTATGTTTGGTAATCAAGAATGAATATAGATAAAAGATAAAAGATAATCTCATTACTTCAACCTTCGTACGTACTTTCAAATCAGGGACCCGAGACACAGACACTAGTCCCAATAAAGGTTATTTATGTAATCATGCAATTCAGTCTAAAATCCTAATCACCAACCATAACTTGAACTGTAAACGAAAATCAATTGGTAGTACTAATCAAGGGCATCACCTGGTGTTGGGCTAATTCAGGGACATTGGATTGGACCAAATTCGGTCCACGGTCGAATAATGACCCAGGCGGCTCGTTTTAGCGCGAAAGCCCAAACCACAAACAATTGGCAGCGCAAATTTTCATAGAACTGGGTCGGGTTACCGTTGAGCTGACTTACCTAATTTTCCTGCCCATCAACTTCAAAATCTCAAAAACGTCCTCACAATATTCTCAATATCACCATCCTGCCCCTACTCTCGACAACACTGTCATTAACGGCTGCACCTGCATGGTAATTAAAAGCAAATGCAGCCCCCTTGTAGAAACAGCTCACAAAGTCCCAAAGACCCACTCTCGACACTTCGTTTCCATCGCCATTTCAACAGTCTCCGGAGTTTCCAAGGCCGCAGCACAGAAAACACCCACACACAGCAAAAGCATTTTAATTTCTTTGTTTGTTTCGTTTCCGTTGTATAAAAGTCAAGCGACTTTCTTCCCATTTCTGGCTTCATTTTCTCCCTTCGCATTTATCAACTCTCTTGGCTAGCCCACTGTCCCGAGCTCCCATGGCTTCCATCGCCGCGTCAAACGTCGTCGCTTTTAAATCCGCCGATAAATTCGGAGCTCCTGGCGATGCCAGAGCCTGCCATTTCAAGCAATGGGCCCCAGTTGGTAGCACAATCGGATCGGGTCGGAGCATTGGCCTCAAGTACAGATCCAAGAGCAGCTCCGGTACTTCAATTTGAATTAGTGATCGAAACGATTCGTTTCGTCTTGAGATACTTTTGGATTTGAATGTAGTAGATTAGCCTGATTGGTTATGTTATACAATGCAAGTGAATTGAATTGAATTGAATTGAATTGAGAGGTGTGGTGTGATTTGATGGTGATCATGGTGTCACATGCAGGTCACGTGAGGGCTCAGGTGGCCACGCTTGAACAAGCAAGCACAGGAGCAGCACCAAAAGTGGAGGGTCCTGTGGTGGTAGTGACCGGAGCTTCTAGGGGCATTGGCAAAGCCATTGCTCTGTCTTTGGGCAAAGCTGGTTGCAAGGTCAGTCAGTCAGTCCTAGACTCCCCACAGTCAGTAGTGCAAAATTCTTCGTTTCTGGTTTTGTTGATAATGGATGAATTGATGTTGTTGCATGCAGGTCCTTGTTAATTACGCAAGGTCGTCAAAGGAGGCAGAGGAGGTTTCCAAAGAGGTACAATCAAATCATCTATGCAAATCATATTAATGTGCCTCACTGACTTGTCATTCAGACTGAGTTCGTATATCATGTTTGTTGGTTTATGTATTAGTGATAGAGATAGTTTGTATGTGCATTTGATTATGTTTTTTCTTGCAGATTGAGGCATTCGGTGGACAAGCTCTTACTTTTGGAGGAGATGTTTCGAAGGAAGAAGATGTTGAAGCCATGCTCAAAACTGTGAGCAAATGGTCCCTTCTCATAAAAAAAATTGGGTTGATTTGACATCAGATCATGCTAGTTTAATATGCTTCATGATTTTACATTTGCAGGCGGTTGATGCTTGGGGAACTGTTGATGTATTAATAAATAATGCAGGTGGTTATTGCAAGTTTCACTTGCTCCCTTTTATTTTTCTTTGGATGTTATTTTCCAATTTCAAATTCGGTCCTCCTAACTTTCTACCATGGTTTCAGGAATTACTAGAGATGGTCTATTGATGAGAATGAAGAAACAACAATGGCAGGAGGTCATCGATCTAAATCTAACTGGTGTATTTCTATGTACCCAGGTGCGTGTTTATGAATTTTGAATTTTCATGGCAATGTTACTTGACTACTACGCAGAACTAAGAAATTTCACATTTTCAGGCAGCAGCTAAAATTATGATGAAGAAGAAGAAGGTAAATACCAATCCTTTCAAAAAGTTGTATTCCCACCCTTTAGTCTAATATCTAATATTAGTTGGATGATGCTTTTTTCAGGGAAGGATAATCAATATAGCATCGGTTGTTGGCCTAGTTGGAAATGTTGGACAAGCCAACTATAGTGCTGCAAAAGCAGGAGTAATTGGCCTGACAAAGACTGTTGCTAAGGAGTATTCAAGCAGACACATCAATGTGAGTGTCCTAAAATTTGATTTTTGTGCTAGTGATCAGGCTCGTCCCAGAAGGTATTGATAGTAGTTGATGGAGTCATAAACAATGGATTTCCTTCAGGTTAATGCTGTTGCCCCGGGATTTATTGCATCGGACATGACTGCCAAGCTAGGGGATGACATTGAGAAGAAAATTTTAGAGACCATCCCCTTAGGTGAGCCTGGGGGAAGTTCTACTCTTTCAAATCAAATAGCTTCCCAAGTATATTTGATAATAATTTGCTAAAATGATTTCATACTGGCTGTGATTACAGGAAGATATGGCCAACCTGAAGAAGTTGCTGGACTGGTGGAATTCTTGGCCCTTAGTCCTGCAGCCAGTTACATGACTGGACAGGTTTCATTTTCCCAACTAATTTAATGTTCTAGTTTGTTTTTGAATTAATTGTTGAGCTTTGTGTACTTGTCTTATAGTTACCTAAAGTGTGAATTGTTATGGTCAGTGAAATAGGAATAGAAATGCAGTATATGCACCTACCCTGAACATGAATCGTGGGTTTGACGTGGACTCAAATTCAACTTTCATCCACTGCTTAACTTTAAAGTTTGATTGTGACGAAGTTAAAATGTTTTTATAGTTTAGCCTCTTTTTTTTTTTTCTTCTTTTTTTCTAACATCATAATCTAAAAAGTATTTTCTTATCAACATATCATGTTTCGTAAAAAATGATAATTGCAAGAAATACATAATGTACATTTTTGGATCACCGAAACTAGCATATTCAAATGAAAGTGTATTATGTTTTGGATGAGTGACCTCACATAAGCAGTGTGTTTTGTGGTAACTATGCTTTGTATCAAGGAGCTTTATTTTTTGTTTATGGCAGTTCATGGGTAACCCCAAACTATTATGTTAGAAACCTTTCATTGCAATTTATTTATCAAGGCTTGTTATAATGAGTTGGTGTCAATGTCATTACCTTGGTCTTCCCGGTCTTTCATCGTATATCATTTGAGACAACCTGCTTTTCCATTTTTTCATCAGTGACCATAACTCACCTTTTTTTGCAGGTGCTCACCATTGATGGAGGCATGGTGATGTAGGTCTACTATACTGCTGACCCCAAGATGTGGATTAGAACGGCTGAGCTTCAAGTTGAGTATGAAATGGAATCACCGGATTCTAATGGGATATGACAGACAGATTATGTGAATGCCCATCATCATGTTACAAGTAATTTGCTTTAAGTTAATTCAAAAATAAATTCTTCAGCAAGTTTTGATAGAATTTCAGTTTAGGTTGGAAGTGGCACTAGTAAAAAGAGCTCTGTAAAATGACCTGTTTGTGGAATGTGTTTGCTAAAATTGAAGTGCAGTTTTCAGTCGAGTTAAACTCCTGGCATGTTTGGTATGCCTCACTGTGCCTCACTGGACTGGGCTGTGCAAAATAACACTTGAAACCCATGTTTGGCAAGGGAGGGGATTAACTTAAATGAGACTCTATAGTCCAATAGTTTAAAAAAGAGGGGACTCGTGTGTCTAATATAGAGAGCCCAATATTGGGTTCACAAAATAGCGAGCGTCTTATTTTGAACAAGCGAGTCCGATGGATTTCCTTATGCCGCGCTCCCCCCCTCCCCCCCAATTTCTTCTTTGGGTGAAGAACCCCACAGCACCTCTGCAACAACCGTAGCTGCCTCTGCATCAGAGAGAGGGCTCTCTCACTCTCTTCAGTATTTCCAATTTAAAAGCTCTTTTCTCACTCTGCACCAATCCTTCCCCAACTTCCACTTGCACTGCAAAACTTGCCACACACCTTGAAAATGGAAATTTCTCCACACTTTCCTCCATTTTTGGCTCTCTCTCCTCCGCACAAACACTTTCTCTCTGCCCAAAAACGCAATTTCAAGAATGCAATTCATGGCTGCCACTTTAGTTGACAAGTCTTCAGAGCCCAGGAGGTTGATAATTCTTGGGATTTCTCCATTGATGTCATCAACCAGAGGGGTTCTGATGATTTTGACTAGTCCAGTGAGGACTTGAATCGAACAAGATGAACCCATTTGAATTAAAGCTCTAACAATCGGACCCATCAGCACCAATCCCACAAAAACATCCTTATTGAATTTAACCAGACCAAGAACAGAAAGAGCAGCTTGGTTTCGAACCCAATTCGAAAACTTTGAGTCACAAACCATAAATTCAAGAAAAGAAAATACCTTTGCTCTCAAAATTAACTGCTGATATTGAACCTTTGGCCCAACCTGTTCTCTAAACCCTATAAATGCCTATAAAAAAAAAGAATAAAAAAAGAAAGCCCAAAATGCTACACTATATTTACAATTTACAATTTTTTTTATAAAAGTTATATATATTTTTATATATATTTATTATTTATTTTTAGGTTAAATTTTCTAATTAAAATTAAATATTAAAATAATTATTTTTTAGGGAGTTTCACTAAAACACCCAAAATGGGGGCTGAAATTATAAAAATACCCAACACCCAAAACACTTTATAAACATACCCCAAACTCATCATTACACACACTCAAAACCCATTTATAAACATACCCAAAACCCATCATTACACACATACCCAAAACCCATTTTGGGTATGTTTCTATGTTTAAATAGTGCTTGGGTATTTTTATAAATACATGTCTAGGATTGGGTATTTTTATAAGTATCTATATTTTTTAATCCGACACAGCACCAAACATAAGTCTTCACTATTTTTACAATCCAGCTTCTTAATCCGATACAGCACCAAACATAGGTCAGTACTTAATCCAGATTAGTCCAATCCGAGCTAATCCAAGACAGTCCCAGAATTTAGTCCAGTTCATGACAGTCCGCCGTACCAAACGACCCCCTAATGGGTTAACCATCCATTGGTTTGTAGTTTGTGGGTTCCATTGGAACTCAGTACATGATGGATGGTTGAGAATTTACGCTTTATGAATTATAGAGATTATGTTCCCTTTTGCTTTTTCCGGTGTGGTATTGGGCCCTAAAAGCTCGTTTGCTAGCTACCATGTCATGCACGCCAGTCTCTAGAGAGTGTGGTTTCAATTTGAATTCACTAGAAGAATTACAACAAAATGTAGTAAATTTTGGAGTTGAAGATTGGTACCCTTTTAATAATGGCTGAACCGTCAATGGGTCAAGTCCAGTGGAAAAGGGCCTTGCAGACTAATGGTCTCAGATTCTAACTCTCATGGCACATTGGTAGTATGTGTATAAGAAACTCTCATTCTCCTTATAGTTTAGACCGTTGTTTTAAAAAAAAAATGGTTGAACCAATAATTCCATGGAAATACTCAATATAGATGTAATGTATTTTTTTTTGTTCCAAGTATACTTGGTCAAAGTGTTGTCATTGTTTTGGGGGCTCGTAAAATTTTACCCTGATATATCTCCTTCCGTGGAGCTCAATATGAACTAGTTGAGTCATTTGGACTGTCATGTATGGGTTAGAGCATCCACAGTGGGGGGGTGTATAATGGGGTGTATGTTAAATATACATCCATTGTGATCGGAATCACCCCCAATGTGGGGGTGTATATGAATGTATAATTACATCACCACCTTGGAGATGTATATTTAGATGCAATTGTACATCTTTTTTTACATCTCTTGCAGGTGGGACCCAGCTGCAAAAAGGTGAGGGAAAATGGAGAAAAGTGGCTTTACACCCCCGAAAATACACCCACTCATTGGAGCAAAAAGCGTATTTACACCCCCCGGAGGTGTAAAGGGGATGTAAAAGTGGCTTTACACCCCCGAAAATACACCCCCCCACTGTGGATGCTCTTAGGATAGGACTGAATATGTACAATTCTTGCACCTATATTTTGGCTGTCCTTGGTTGTCGTTGGATTTTATTCTTAGTCGTTATAATTGTGGGCTCTCCTTTCTTTTTCCTCGCTCAAACATCATAATCCACAAAAGTTCTTTAGTTTGTCATGTTTTTCTTCTAAAAGGACAGGAGATGAATGAAGGACATTTTTGGATCACAAAAACTAGCCTAGTTGCATATTCTAGTGCAAGAATTCCACAGTGAGGGCCTTAGGCCTTTAGATGAGGCCCTATCTCTTAACCGTTGGATCAAATTGGTCAATTTGATCCAATAGTTAAGAGATAAGACCTCATCTAAGGGTTTTATCACTATAGAATGAGTCGATTATGGCGAATATGTTCCCTCTAATTTTTCCTGCATGGGATTGGGATTGGGCCCTAAAGCCTTGTGTAGCCATTTGGATAAGCGAAAAAAGAAAAATAAAGGCCAGAATATTTGGTCAAGTCATTGGTTAATTCCACAAAATAGATGCAAGTTCTTCCTTGCAAGCATAAAATTATTAGGTGCAGTGCAGGAGGGTTCCAAATTTCATATCCGAATATCCCACCCACCACACGATTCCACCACGAAACACGGACATGTTTATCTTCTCAAGTCAAGCAAAGGCAGCAAAGCCTTACAAGCAACGAAATATAAATACCCTCTTAGCCTTCGTTTATTCACTTTCAAATTGAACAGTCTCCCTTCCCTCGTTTTGATCATTGGCATGTGTTTGTAATTTGTTTGTGCATGTTGGCCCTTTTTGGTCATCATCGCATCAAGAATAATAGTCTTACGTTATGAGACTACATAGTATAATCAGGACTAGGACTTTAATTTCTTTTTCTTTGACAATACGTCCTCTTAAATTACTCTAAGGTCCCGTTTGGTTCATGGGAAAGGAGATTTGGGAATGGGAATTCAATTGATTTCCCATATTTGGTAAGTCCAGGCATTGGAAATGGTTTTCTAGCACATGGGAAAGTAGGGGGGAAAGTGAAACTCTCCTCTTAACTTGGGTTTTGTTTTCCCTCCTCATGGGAAAGTTTGGGAAAATGAGCCAACATTCAATGCACAATTTTCATGGCTATTTTGTCCCTATGAACAATTTATAATTACAACGTATCATTAAATGCATTCTTTTTTTATTTGATTTAATATGGGTATAATTGGAAAATTATACAAACTTTGTTTTCCATTCCTACTCAAAACAAACATGGGAAAGGAAACAAAGTGAAATCTCTCAGTTACTTTCCCAACATTACCAAACGTGGGAAATGAATCTTTCATTCCCATTCCTTGGGAAATGACATGGGAATTCCCCTCAAATCCATTCCGTGAACCAAACAGGGCCTAATATACGTATAGATGGGAACTCTATACACTAGCCTTTTTTTTTAGACCGATATTTTAAACTACTCTCATGTACCGGGAATGTGATCTCAAGTATAATACTTCATTTACCAACTTTTTGGTAAACCAATATTCGAAACGACTCTAATATACAAATACAAGATTTCATTTATTAATACCGTAGTACCGATCCACACGAGATTTTCAATCTACTTTTCCCCTAAGCCTCACTTTAAGGCTCTCACACTCAGCTTCAAAAAGCAGGCAACCTTCCTTCCTTCTATCTCCTCAGTTCAGAATCTCTGTGTGTATGTAGTTTCACCATACTCTTTTGGGGCCCAATAATTTCAAAGTTTGAACCTTGATTTCTGCATACAACTCTCTCTCTCTCTCTCTCTCTCTCTCTCTCTCTGTGCAGCTGGGTTTAATTTTTCATGGAGAATTCAATTCTTGGCATCCCAACACTTCCAGCCTTCTTCTCCATATTTCTGCTCGTCTATCTCTTTGCTTATTTTGTGGTTTTCCGCAACTGGGGTCCAAAACACAGACCAGAAGCTTCAAGCTGCCTAATCTCTCTAGCTCATGGCCCCACAGCAGCCATTATGTCCATCTACTCAGTCCTCCACAGCCACAAAGCCCCCACCTTTGCCTCCCCCAACGACACTTTCCAAAACACCATACTTGAATTCAGCATAGCTTACTTCTTCCTTGACCTCCTTCACTATTTACTCTTCTTCCCCAGTGATGTCCTGTTCATCCTCCACCATTTAGCCACACTATACGTGTTTACGACTTGTCGTTTCGTGGTTCATCATGGGGCCTACGCTATCCTCGTGCTTCTCTTTCTTGCTGAGATTACAAGTGGCTGCCAGAACGTTTGGACCCTTGCAAGTTATCGCAGGGCTGATTCACCTGCTGCTGCCAAATTGTACGACTTCTTGTCTCCTCGGTTTTATGTTTTTTACAGTGTTTTCAGAGGGTTTCTTGGACCGCTGTTCATGTTCAAGTTGGGGTTGTTTTATGCAAGCGGGGCAGCTGACTCCAAAATTCCCAGATGGGCATGGGTTTCTTGGATGGTTGTGATTTTAATTGCCATCGGCCTTAGCATATTGTGGGTTTTGAATCTTTGGATCCATTGGTACAGAAACAAAGTGCAGAAGAAAGAGAGGTAGAACAAGTGTGATGCCTCTTCTTTTCTTTTTTAACCTTTTTTTTTTTTTTGTTAAATTATAAATGGGGTTGTATAATGTTCATATTTCCAAGATAAGATTCATGTATGTCTTTGTATTATCACTCATGTAACCATTAGATAGGCTGGTGTCTTCTTCACTTAATGGTGTTTTCATTTATGGGGAAGGTTCCAAACTTCCCATTGAGGGGTCTCACATCAACTCATTGGTTTCCAAAAATGAGTTTGATTCTTTTCTGGGGGCCTATCACAGTGAGTCTGATTGACATTTGCACCAAATGCACCGTAAATCATCACTATCTTTCATTATAGAGAATATAAATGATGACCATGTATTGACATCGAATTGAACCTAATACACAAAGAAATCTATCTCCCTTTTACACGAATGAGATGGTAATCCACTTACTACGGCAGCCTCTGGAGCTTTCGAAACTTATTGTTCATTGAATACAATAAATTTTAACTCAGCATCATTTTGATCCCAAACTTCTATGCTATAGGCCGCTTACCGGATCGTTCTTGAAGTATACACAGCAAATTAAAGAAATCCGATGTTGTTTATATGCCTATGATCGAAGCATTGCTTGTGTCAGGATTACCATAGTAGTTAAGCTCGACGAAAGTACCTCCTCCTTCTCCCTTGGCCAGTCTTCCCGGATTGACACAAATGCATTTAACCTGCTCTTTCTCTTCACCTCTTTCACCAAGGGACAGTACCTGGACCCAAAGTCAAATTTCTGTTAACGTCTATTGGTAACATTGAACACCAACTTGGTTTTAATATGCCAAAGTCACAAAATTTAAAACCCATTCTTTATTGGGGTGACAGGCACCTTTCTTTATGATCTTATTAGAATTGCTTTAGCTTGAAGTTGGTATGACCATTTTTACCTTCACAAAATGCTTCATGTCAGAGGGTAAGATGAGAATATCTGGGATCAACGAGATGTTTAGAGCTTCAGGAGCAAGCGAAAAATCCAATGGAATGCCTTCTGCTGGTGGATATAGAGGATAAAAGCTGTCCCAAAAATTATAGAGTAAGTTTAGAATTTTAGATAGTAGAGCACCTCTGACCATATAGACGTATTAAGAAATTAGAGCGTGCCTGCGCTGGCTAATTATATGGTTTGCAAGTCTACTCATGCGATCACTGAGTTTTCCATCCTTTGGATTACGCGAGATCTCCTCTCCACTAAGGTGTTTGAGAATATCCACAGAGCAGCAACCTATCTTGACCTGAAACCAAAAAGTTGTGAACTGGTCAAGGATGGAGCTCAATTAAACACGCGGGGTTAAGTATAGATCATTTGTTTTCTAATCCACCATCTTTGTTGACCAAACCGAATGTGCCTTCTACATTGGAATCCAAAGCTTTTTATATTAATAAAATCTTGGCACTAACAAATTGATAATTCTAACATCAAAACTCATTTCGGAAAAGTTACAAAGGTAGTCATAATTTCAGGACAATAGCTGTTGGTTACCTGATTTGCCTCGAAAAGCCCTGGATTTGTGAGACTGGTTATCTGAGTAAGAACATGTAAAATCACTTCGTAAGCATAACGGTAGAAAATAAATTTATTTAGGAGTTGCTCACCAGTTTGAAAGATGAAAGCTCGAAATCTACGAACATGTACCTGATGCCTGAGATTAGCAGGATGAATATCAAAAGCAGGCTGCACAACCAAGAAAAACATATGATCTTAATTTATCATCTCAATGAAGTGTAAGGAAATTGAGCAGATATATCCTATATTTACTTGATTCAAAAGTAGCATTACCTGAGGGAAAACAAAGTCATGGTTAGCATCCCGTATAGATGGTACAAGAACAACGCGTGCATGTGAACCCATGTATTCGACATGGTCTTGCAACTGAAAGAAAGATAACATGGAAAAAGGCATGAAGACTGAATCGATCTATATAGTTCTTCAGAACGACAATTACACAACCCTTTAAGTAGATACCCTTCTAAGAATCTCGGCACGGAAAATTTCATCAAAGCTCCTGTCCACAGTTCCTTTCTTAATTTCTGGATGTTCGGAATCAATAAATGGTCCTAGCTGAGAAAAACAATATCAATACGTAAACAACATAAATGGTTCACGCAGTTAAATTTTTTAAAAGAAAATTTCAATTGAAGAAAAGTAGATACTTACCAATATAAGCAACTGAGGCAGCGTTTTGCTTGCATATGCTAGCAGCTCTCTTAGAGGCTCAAACAATAAGTTGTCTGTTGTGGTAAAAGGGCCTGATGCGATGATCTGTTGAAATACAAAACTATAGGTTACCAAAGGGGATCAGAGATTTGCATGGAATTGTGAAAAGTTCAATCATTCCACACATTGATTTCATATCAGCAATGAGCAAGTACTAGATATAACATCATATACATAAACCATGATTTTTTTCAATTTTTTGCTTGTGTCCAGAAATCTAGGAAAGTATGCTGCCTGCTTCAACTATCTCAGTTGGCCACCCAACTCCTCTGCCTCTTCAGTTAATGAACAATTTCTCTAGTAAGAAAGCTAATATTTTCAAGTATTTTTAAGTCGTTCTTATCCATCAAGCCTCCAGCTTAGTAATCTTTTAATTGTACAGCAGTGTGGCACCGGAGTCCTTAAAACATTTCTAATTATCTAGCCTCTATTAAAAATCATCACTAGACAGCCTACTCTTAGGTTCTCCACATTCACATTTAAATATTGCTTTCCAACTCAGGTCGAAGTCTTGTATGATAAATGAATTCTGTGGTGTATTGGACAGTACTACACCAATGTTGACTGACAAATAACATAAGCTTCGCATAAAATTATAAAAATATCTACAGTTTACTCGCACGAAGTAACACAGGCTACAAGCTTACACACCACTGATAGCTCTGTTTGTGTACTGGATACACCAACTGGCAAAATCTCCTGATCCAAAGCTTGCTTTTTTGCAGGAGGCAAGTTTGCATCATCAGCAATAGGCAAAGGGATTGAATCTACCAGTTTTGAAGCAATAAAGCAGTGTCCACTAGGATTGATCCCTTCGATACCTACTAGCTGCAGGAATGCAGTCCTTCCATGTCAGAATTTAGAATCGGAACACTATTTCAACATTTGGAACAGACCATGGTTCTATTTTTTCATGTTCCATACCTGGCCTGGAAAGATTGAAAACTGGCTCAAGTTTTGTAATTCTATACGAACACGCTGGCCTCCAGAATGTTCTGCGCTGTCAAAGATTGAAAGGAAAAAAAATGTTTATCTAAAGAATAACAATATATAACCAGCAGTTTTCAAGAGAGTGAACAACGATGCTTAGGCCTGTTTCAGCCCTGACAGAATAACTATGGAGCCCAACCTGGGCCCAAGTGTTGCCTAAAAGAAGGCTAAGATCCTGAGACAATATTGTCCAATAGCTAAACTTAGGTAAAAACCATTTTTCTGACCCTTCACAGATTGATATCATGTTTGAAGGTGTAGTCATAAATGTTCTCAGTCTACTGACATCTTTGAAAAAACAGGAAGAATTCTAGCCTGTAGGCCTGTTAGTAAACTGTTCACATGAAGAGTATATAGGAAAATCCAGGAATTTCTACCTGCTTTGCAACAAGGTGGACTTCTCATTCAAATGGCCCTCTCCATCACAATAGATCATGCCAACAGTAAATATGATTTTCTGAAACATAATAAGATTAGATCATAACCAGTCTCAGAGTGACTTTGAGGAGATTGAGTTGCTGAAAAATCTTCCTACCAGGGGAAGAGGGTGCAGGTACCATACCTGAGAAGAAACTGTAGGATCCAGCGGTTCCTCATACTGCCCAGATGAAACCAGTGCAGTTGCATACTTACTAATTCGGTTTTCAAGTGCATTAAACTAAATCACCAAAAGCTTAAGTTAGTGGAGAATATATATGGAAGTGAAGATCAACATACTTTCTTAAGTTTTCCTTACCCTATCTTCAATCCTATCATGCATAAACCTACAGCCTATTTCAGGACCTGAACCATGGACTATTAAAGAACACCTCTTTCCAGGCTTAACCTTCCTGATAATGTCATCATCCTCATGATTCTCATTATCATCTTCCTTTTCCCCGTTCTCTGTATTTGGCTTATTATTGATGCTAAACTTCACAACCAACTTGTCTGTTCGTCGCCCAAAAGGAGTTGCAAGTTTCGATGGTTTCCCAGAAGAAATGTTCCCAATTGTTTGCGGCGTTGAGTCAGATGGCTCTGAGTAGTGGTTCTGAGATTTGAATGGTGGTGGAGTGCCAAGAACGTCTTCCTTTATATCTTCATCTTCATCATTCAAAATCCTGCACATGGTTTCTCATCAAATACTGAATTTCTGAAACTAGTCATACCGATCCCATGACCACAACATTTATGCCACCACAAATGAACAATTGTTATATACAAAAAGGGATAAGGATTTTATGTTGAGGATTAGTTAAGGATTTCTAAACCTATCCATTGGATCGCATGTATGGAATATGTAACCCACTAACACATCTAATGGATGGCTGAGATTAGAAATCCTTAACCAATCCTTAACATAAAATCCTTACTGGATAAGCTCCCATACAAAAAAGCTCAAAATCATATTGTGCTTACATGTCCACATCTCTGCTTGAGTAGATATGCAGATCGAGTTCCTTTTCATCAATGGCAACTTTCTGCTGACTTTGCAAATACCCTAAAAACCCATCCATTTCGGCATCTTCTACCACAGTTCCATTTATTTGCCTGCCACAAAATGCTATTTCAAACCAGATAATAATTGGCAACAAAGGTCTATACACAAAACTAATCCCTTTCTTCTATGGCCATAAAAGAAAAATACACACAAGAAAATAAGCTAAAAATTAAAGTTAAGAACTATCCTCAAACACAAAATTGAATTATTTTAAATGTTTTAGTAAAAAACTCAAAAGGGTTTAAGTTTTCCGTTTTTTTCTGCTAGCAATATAAGGGTAAATGGATTCAAGAAAAAACAAAGGGGGAGAGTGATAAAAAAAACCTGTTGAGGTAGTAAATCTCCCAGCTTGAAACGAGATCCGCGGGCGTGAGTCTGAAATTTATGCAGAATGTGGCGCCTAATCGAAAATTGTGGCATTAATATACACTCATTTGTAAATAGCGATGAAGTTCAAATTGGGAACAGAAAGCGAAAGATCTTACATTTTTGAAGTATTTCCTTTTCTTTGTCGAAAGTGAAACCGCTGTTGTTGAACTCCGCTTTGACTTCGTCTTCCATGTGGCGCTCTGGTTCACTCTATCCCTCTAGGGTTTCAGAAGCTGCCACTTTTGAGAGTTGCAGGGAATTGGCGGGAAGAGTTGAGATTTTGGTGGGTAACCATTCTGCATTTCCTATACTGCCCTCTTTTTATTTGTGGATTCCAACGCTGCGTTACCGCAGGTGATCTGTAAACGACGTGTCGTTTCATTTTGGACTAACTGTTTTTGGGTTTCGGTTGGGGCCCAAGCCCAAAATATTAGGCCCAAACCATACAGAACTATTCCTTAATTTACTCTCCATTATATAAACATGACATCCAAGGCAAAAGTTGGATTCTTACCCTCTTAGGTTATAATTTGATTCATATTGATTTGGACACCCTCCATGTTCTTACTCAAATTTGTAAAAACTTGTACTCAATAAACTTTAATTTGTAGCTTAAGCGTTTAAATGCAGTTACTTTGCACTCGAGGTCTTGTATTCGAATATTTCTCGCCCTCAATATGGCTTGTATCATGAAAAGTAAAAAATAAAAACTTTACGTATTCCAATTTCTCCTCTTCTTTTGACAGATGAAGTGCAACCAAATAAATAGAGTTGATTGTGGCAACAACAATTATCAAGGGGAAAGAAAGAACCGATTTATTCCTCTCTGACATGCAACAACTTCTCCTACCATATTCAATATTATTTGCAGTTCAACTAATCTGATCCCTTTTCTTTTCTTGCGTAGTATTGTGTTTACACAGACTACTAATTCGTATTAAATAAATAATAAAAAAGTTAACAATACTACTGGACGTGTTTAGCCATAATTATTCTGCAACAGCTCAAGGAAGCCCTCATGAGTCATATCCTATCATGTTCCTTGGAGGTACAAAAGTCAAACTTCCAATGCCAACTGCTGTGATGATGGCCTCATCAACATGATCATCTACTTTTGAGCTTGAATATATTAAGATGAACTCTTGTTGCATATATAAACTAGTAGTTCATGAGAAGAATTTGTAGGTTTTTGCTTGCAGAATGATATTTCTTAGGGCTCCAATGGGTGCTACAATCATCAACGTAACACCAAGTGTAATGCATAGCTGAAATGTTTGAATGAACAAGAAAAAAGAAAGGTCAGCATTGTGAATGAGCCTAAAGATCATAGCTAGAGGAAATTAATCGAAGCAAAACCAGCGCAACGTACCCAGTTCATGCACCAAGATAGACTGAATCGTCTTGGTTTGTAGAGGGAAAGCCACATGATGCAGGGAAGCTGCAAATTTTAAAGAACCATTACAAAGTTAAGCTCTATTTGGATCTTTAGAATTAGATTGTATAAACAGCACACATGATGCAGAGCAATGAATCTTTTAATTTGCTTACGAAATATGTGGTTGGGGCGAAAGCAAATCCCCCAAAGAATCCCAGAAGGCCACTGAAGAAAGGGATGGCCATACCAACGACCATGGTAAATGCTGCAGATTAAGAACAAACTATGATCGGTACTGAATTATTGGCATGGAACTTGAAAAAGTTCACTTAAGTAATGGACTTACCGACGTATGTAGTGCGAGTAACAAATCGAAGGGCGAAAGAAGGCGTGAAGTTCATCTTCTTGACCAGAAAAGTTTCAACCATGTCAAACACTCCCATTGCAAACACTTGGTAGCTTCCAATGACATGGACCACAACAAACATGTTAGCAGCTGCAATTAGCCAAACGGGTTTCTCTAATGAGATGAGGATGTTGTCTTCGACTTTGTTTCCGTAAACCCAGTAGCCAACAAAAGAAACAGGGAAGTAGCACAAAGCAACCACAATGTATGCCACAATCACTCCTTTCCACATGGGACCCTTGGAAGGCTTCTCCGGCGTAGAGGGAATGGTTGCTTGGATCTCCAAAACCACATTGTGACCGGCGTAGGCAAATGCTATGTCTCCCAACCCGCTGAAGAAGTTAAAGACAGCTCCAGAATTGGTTTTAGCTTTGTAGCTGTAGTCCACGTTTGGTTCAACCCCCTTGTGTAAAGCAGCTCCCCATGCAATTGTTGAGTAACTGCATAGGATCCATCCTCAGACAATAAATTGTAAGTAAGAAATCAGATAATCGATTATACTAAAGTCACAAACAAAATTTCCAATTTTAGTCACCAAATGATCCTGTGCTGGTGTCTAAATATTTTGGGGATATGTTTTATAGTTGGTATCTCTAGCATTACCTCAAGGACAAAAGTTCCATGTATACAATTGTGGTGATGTTTCATTGACTTGAAGAAATGAATTACCTCAAGGACATGACTGCTGCAGCCAGTGAGATACCAGAGATGGAGTTGAAGTTGGGGAGATGGGAGAGAACAAAGTGGGAAGAAGCAAAAATCATAATCCAGTAGGATGTCCTGATTTTTTTGCAACTTGGACAAATCACATCATGGAACTTCTCCAGTGATTTTCCTCCTGTGACCATATACACTACGTTGACACCAACTTCCACAACTAGCTGTTGGGGTACCACAATCCACAGCCCCAGCTTCTCTCCAAAGGCATGCTGCCCCAGCTCATGGTACCTATCAAACCGCTTCCCGGGCACCATTTCATGCATCTCAACCATTTGCCAGAGTGTGTATAGGGTGATGATCCATGACAGAATCATAATAGCCACACCAGGACCCCTATAATTTTCCCAGAAAAGAAAACATAAAAAACAAAAACAAAACCATCCAAGTTCTGCCATGAAATGTAGCAAATTATAGGGATGAAAGTCATGAAATGAAGCAAACACATGCATATGTAAATAAATATATCATGTACATACCATCCAAGTTCTGACATGGCATAAGGAAGGCTGAGGACGCCAGCCCCAACCATGGCAGTGACATTGTGGAAAGCAGAGTACCACCATTTGGCATTCCTAGCAGAAGTGATGGGAAGCCAATCATCAATCTGCTTCTGCCTGGCTGTGGCATCTTCGACATCATTGGCTTGAACCATTTTTTACTTTTCTTTCCAGGCTTCAAGAAAACTAAACAGATTTGAAGAAGGGAAAAAGGAAATAGTGAAGAGCAAGCAATTGTCCTGTATACTCACCCAAAGCCATCATCTTTATATTTGTTGTTGGAGACATGAAAGAAAGCCAAAATTAGCAAAGTTGGCCAAGTTAGTAAGTTTCAGTTTCTCTTTTGTACTCTAGGATAGGAAAGCCATCCATTTAGCGGAGTTGAGCTGTAACACAGGTTAAATTACCACCAAGCCCCTATTATCTCACTCTTAAGATTAACAAACTTGCTTTACTTTTAACCTCCTGAGGTGTCATCTGTAAAATTATGAGTGCTTAGAAGTTGTACGGCTTCAAAGATTCAGCTTGGTAAAAGTAAAACCGAGCATGGCGGGATTCTATGTCTTGAATCTTGATACATTAAGCCAACTCCAAGTAACAAACGTTAACGTCTCCAAAGACCAAGGGGAGACCTTAGACCCCATGACCAAGGTCCCATGGAGACTCTCATGTCCTTGTCTTTAAGACATGGCTCCCACCATTAGACTCTCATGACCAAGGCCGCTATTATCTCACTTCAAGGCTTCCCATATCCACTCGCTAGCTAATAAGTAGCATTTCTTTTTATGTTTATATTTTTTTATTTATTATGTTATCTTTTTGGATAGATCGAATCCTTAATCTATCGTAATCCTAACTATTTTTCTGTTACCATGTACATGTTATTGAGAGTCGGAAGTTAGGATATAACTTAGGTAGTTTTGTTAATCCGAAGTTAAATTTTATGCTCGCATGTCTACAAGTCATGTCGAGAGTGTGCGCATGATGAGGCCCACATTAACACTGCAATCTCCTACTTTTCAAAGTTCCTGTTTGTAACTTAGAAATTTGGATAACCGAATTGGAAAAATAGGAGAAGCGTCTGGTCCTGACTTGAGAATGTCATAATAGGTAAGAACAAAGTCAGCCCATCTCAAATGGCACATGAGTTGCTTGTTGTCCTTTTGGTCAAAAATTGCCTATACCAAGCTTTTTCGTGCATCAAATTCCTGATTGTGAGGATCAGGATACCAAGAATTTCTATAAAGAAGGCATGCATGCATTGTGGCCGGCGTATCAAGTATGAGAACATGTCCAAGCAAAATAAGAAATAAAATTAGTGGACAGCACAATTCAAGCCACACCTAACCACATCATTGTGTGTATGAACATCAATTTCAAGCCAATCTAAGTTTGAAGTCGATTATATACAATGGTAGTTGGTATATCAGATTGCATTTGTTAGCAGATATCAAAGGTTCAAAGGGGCATGAATGACAAAGAAACGCTTCACATTTCTAACCACAAGTTGGCATGAAAAGACTTATAAAAGATGAAAAGAATAACAAGAACAGCAGTGAGAACAGGAAAAGTGCAACCATGTAAGCATTTTATGGCCCTCTGTAGTTTTATGATGGGATATTCAAAGCCTAACGAACCTGAACACTTGGTTGTGCCAAAACTAAGTAGCTTTTTTATGTCAATTTATCAAGAAATATAAATTGGTCGTCTGGAAGTCACTTGTGAAGGGTAACCAGAGAAGATAGGGGAAACCATTTGATCACTATGCAGCATAAATTAAGCTTAGCTGACTCAACCATCTAACAACCAGTGTGCAAGGGCCAAAATTCATACAACACATGAGGTATTGAGGTTTACAAATATGCCAAACACACATCCCTTTCATAACATTTTTTTTAACATTATTCAGACGGCTTTTACACCTTGTATGCAACTATGCATATACTCCACAGATATTATAAAACATGTGATCTAAAGAGGGGAGAAAAGGATAAAGAAAGAAAGAAAGAAACCATATCTATAAAGAAAAGAACTTTTTGAGAACTCACCATAATTCTATTATATCTATAGGTCTAACGAAAAACACCAACTCGTTTGTACAGTCTGATCAAGCAACTAGAGAAGTGGAATGTTTGTAACTCTGATTTGGCCATGCGCAGCTAATTGATTCTTCCGTGTCCAGGCCTTGCGCGCCAACACACAAATATTGGTTTATTATCTTCTTGTTGAACTCACTCTGTTTGAAGTTCACTTGTTGTGCTTTCCCATTTGAGCAAGAGGGTCCTAGAATGTCAACACTCTTCTCTTTGGCAATGAAAGTAGGTGAAGACATAGATGACCTTGACAGAGGACTTGAAAATGAATGAGCTGGAAAAGCTAAATGAGGCTTTGCCTGAATTACACCATGTGTTAGACCAGCAGTAAATTTCATCTTAGTGTATGGGCTTGGAAGAAAACTCCTGGCAGAAAGCGTCCTTTTGTTGTTTGGAAGAGAGGAAGATTTCGAATACATCTGCCGAAGTGGGATTGGATTGTCGTCCAAATCTATACATGAACTAAATGACTCCAAAGAATCACCATCTCCTAAGTCTCTGCTAGATTCCTTTTTTTCTTTCCTCCTAGGCCATTGAAGGAGAAACTTAAGGCGCCTTGCCGCATAATTTACAGATCCTGACTTCTTATTGTTTACTGAGTTGACTGAGCCAAACTGATTTAGCTCGCCTGAGAATTGCACACTTGACTGTTCGCAACTGGCATCAGAAGCATTGTCAATGCCTGCGTATAAGAATATCTCTGCATCAGGAATTCTGAAGGAGGTCCCAGGACTGTTCCCAATACCCTGCATTTTCAAATGGGAAACAAGGGCACTCCTGGCTTTATGATCTTGACACTTGGAGATCCCTCCGGCTGAAATCAATTGCTTGATCAGAAGTTCAGAAGATGCTGACTTTGGCCTTTGCTTGAGAATATCTAGTGGGGTCATGCCATCGGAATCGCGGATATTCAAATGAATTGATGGAACAGTCATGAGGAGTTCCACCAAATTACATTGAACGTTCTCAATTACAGCCATGTGAAGAGCGGTTCGTCCATCATTGTTTCTAACATTAATAATGTCCTGCGTGTTCACAATATTACCACATACTAATTGCTTAGTGAGCTCGATCTGTTTGTCCAGTCTCCGGAAACCAGGGCTTCGGAAACCAGCAACTGCCAAATGTAGAAAGGTATCACCATAGTTGTTTGATAAAGAAGTTAACAAGGGAGATGCACGAATTAGGACCTCCACCACAGCTAAGTGACCCCTATAAGCGGCCACATGTAAAGCTGTGTTCCCTTGATTATCTACAATGGTGATGATATCAAAGAATGCTATTAGATACTCAACCACCTGCATAAAGAATGATCAAACTTAACATTATAAGTAGTAGTTCAATGTTCAAAAGGATAATTTGAAAATTACGGTTTTTAACAATTATCTGCTTGATCATCAACTGAAGAATGATATATCTCAGGTTCAAATTTAACCAAGCAAGAAAACGAGTATTTCAGTCAAGTTGCAGTGCCTGTGAGGCCATTAAATTTAGTGAGCAGCCATCAACATCATAAAGCCAACTATTTACGAGTGGACGTTAAGGCCAAGCAAACAACTAACCACATAACTGTTTATCTAGAATTTAAGTCAATCAGTGCTCACTCCCTTTTACATGCGCTTTCAAATGAAAAGAGCAACCAAAATATGTCAGTACTATGACTCAAAACAAATAGGCACTTTACATAAATTCAAGTAATAAAAAATAAGTGAGCAAGAAATCTTCCATCTTCTATGAAGCTTTCTTAATTAAGCCCCCCACAATTCATGAATGACTGAGTATCAGATCTGCAATACCTTCAATTGCATCAATATTCTAAGAAACGATAAGAGAGTAACTGAAATCTAAGCAATGAAAAGATTGTTCTGAAGCAACTAGGATGTTTGAAAAGCTGTATACATGAAGCATCTAACAAGCATATAACACAAGAGCCTCACCTCAACCTGCCCTCTGCCAGAGGCTGTATGCAAAATAGTAGATCCCTGAGCATCCCTGTAAGCAAAAACATCTTCACAATCCCCAAGGAGATCCCTCAATATCTCCAAATTCCCTCCTCTAGCAGCAGCATGAACCGCACGGTTCATCATTTCCCACTTGAAATTTGAAGTAATATCACCCAACCGCTCTTCCACTTCTCCATTGCTAAGACTAAACCTTGGGGAGACTGAGAAATCAAACAGCAGCCTAAAAACCTCAGAGTTCTTGCTCCTGGCTGCAGCATAAAAGATGTCAGTGACACCGTACTCTCCTTCACCAAAAACAAGAAGAGGATCTCTTTCTAGCAACTCTTTGACAAAACCCAAATCCCCAGCTGAGGCAGCAGTGTACAGAAGCCAGCCACCATAGCCAGCCCTGATCAGAGAGTTGTGACCCCTCTGTGCTTGGCACTCATGGAGGAGTCTCTTGGCAACTTGAGAGCGGCATTTCGCAACATCATCAAATTGAGCCTCGTCATCCCAGACAGTTTCAAGGCGCCGAATTCGGCGAAGAGAGGTCAGCTTGATGAGGAGGTTGGTGTCAAGGTGAAGAAGCTCACTGACTAAATCATATAGGCCATTGGCTGCTGCCCAATCAATAGGTGATGCATACCACCATTGGTCTCCAGTGCTCTCCCACCTAAGAGGGAAGTATGAGGGCGGCATTGTAACCCTGAAATTGACTAAAAACACCAACTTTTACAAGAACTCAGTCAAGCACAAAGCTTTCAAATTATACCATCAAGCAAAATAACAACAACAACAGATTTGATGCTAAGAAATGGGGATTGGAGGACTGCAAGGAGAAGAGTCATTATTTATATGCCCAGATGAAGCTATTATTATGCAGCTGATAAAGAGATAAACAGGGTATTCTTAGCCTTTTAGCCTTTTAGGAAGAGAATAAAAGGAACAGTAGAATGAGTGAATGTAAAGAGGAAGCAACATTTAGAAGATAACAAAAGGAAAATGGCCACTTGATTATCATATTTTTGGAGGGTATTTTATATGGTGGAGGGAAAGTTAAGAGACAAAGCATAGAAATGATAGAGATTCGTTTGGGCCCGTGAGAGCAAAGTAGATTTGATAGTGAAATGAGATAAAAGAGTTTTATAATCTTTCCATTGGAGACTGGTGGTGACGGACCAAACTAGGAGGTTCACAGATTTGATGAAATTTTAATGGGATTTTTTAGCCACTTCAAGATGAAAGCGAGGGACAAAAATCAAGGGACCGGCGATGGCGGTTGAGTTAGGATCTCACGTCCATTGATTTTTTCTAAAGTCTTTTTCTTTTTCTTTTTTAGGAATTGGTGAAATAGACTTGTGACAAAGAGACCCCCATTTAAAGGGAGAGAGAAAAAAGTTAATTTTGTGGGACTACATACATACTTATATTGTTATAGGGCATAATGGGTAACGGGGTCACCGACGGCGGCATGTGGTAGGCTTGACCTAATTATCTAGGTGCATAAATGGGAAGTTGGGTTGAAATTATTGGGATCCTCTTCTACGATGGAATCCGATTTTTGAAATTATAAATCAGTTAGTTAAGATAGTTTGTTTGCCTTTTTACGTTTCAGTTCGGATCTTCTTCCATTTAATGTGACATAAAATGATGGCGAAAATATTGTCTATCAACTCATAGGGTAAGTGTTCCTTATGGTTGAAGAAAAACACATAATATGGTCTCCGTTATGTAATTATGGGACAAGTTGTCACTAACAACTCAATTAATAAGTAATAGCAGACAGACAACGGTCAGCGAAATAAGTAAAGAGGCACATGTTGTCACTAACAACTCCATTAACACTTAATTAGGTAGAATGGTAGGGTACGACGTGGGCCATGGTGGTTGCACTTTTGATTGTGGGTGTTGTGCCTCGTAGGCGTAGTGAAGAGTGCAAGACAGTCGGTAGTACTGGTGGTAGAGAGAGAGAGAGAGAGAGAGAGAGAGAGAGAGAGAGAGAGAGAGAGAGATTTGCCACCATTTTCTTCTTGGTTTCAACAAACTTGATTGATTCATTCATTGGATCACGAGAACCGATCATTCTCTAATGAGAAATGAAGCTCCACATATAATCTATCTTTGTTTATCAAACAGGCCACAAGAATTCTATAGTGAGGGATTTATCTACGCCCCTATATCTAAACTGTTAGAATGACTCAGCCAGGCCGAGGCAGCTCTGCACCTGCCTGTTTCTTTTGTGGCCCATTGATTTAACAGCCACGGCAGCTAAATTGGTACAACATTACAAGAAGCTTGTAAATATCTTAATTTGGAATTATATAAAACTTGATGAATTTATATCACCGGTCTGAAAAATTAGGGCAACACATGCTTAAGCATTTGGCGGCCACATAAGTTCAACCAGTAGTTCATTCAGGTCACCTGTACCAGAGTGATTCTCGAATAAAATAACCAAAGAGAATGATGGCGGATATCATAGAAAGAAACAAGGAAGAAACGGAAGCAACTTGGAACACAGCCAAATGGCAACCCCATAGCGTTTGCTTATATTATCAAACTTGTAAAACTAAAGTACAATGTCATGTTTAATTTAAATTAGCAAAATGGGGGGGGTCTTCATGATAAACTGAAATGTCGAACATCAAAAATAGACAACCTGGACAGATTCAACTCACAGAGAGCACAAGATAAAGACTTCTTATTCAGAGCTCCAAACCATAACACCTAAAAACACCCTAGACTCAACCGAAAACATAGAAATCAAAGCCTTTGATCTCATCCATCCAGGATTTAGAGAGTGGATGCTACGTGCACGATCAAGTCAACCACACGAGAACTGCAAAGAAAACATTGGAAATAAGACGATGTCAGTACAGGGCGCAAGCATGCTTAAATATATAAGCAGCAAGTTAGCAAGAGGACGATGAAATTACCTGTAACCCCACTCGTTATCGTACCACGACACAAGCTTGACAAAGTTATCGTTCAATGCAATTCCAGCCTTGGCATCAAAAATGCTTGACCTACAAAAGCACCAGACATCAAATTAGCTAAATTCATGGTATGCATAAAGCACTGTAACAAAAATAAAATGCAACATGAGAGTCGGAACACTCATTTTACCTGCTGTCGCCAATGAAGTCAGTGGAGACAACATCATCTTCAGTGTAACCCAAGATGCCCTTAAGCTTGCCCTCAGACTCCTCCCTGATCATCACAGAATTAAAGATAAAATTAGAACAAAAACGCATGGTTACATTGAGGAATATAGCCAATAACAATACCAATTACAGAGCAAAACAAGAAATATATAACAAAGCTTACTTGATGGCAGCTTTGATCTGCTCATAGGTTGCCTTCTTCTCAATCCTGACAGTCAGGTCAACAACTGAAACATCAACAGTTGGCACACGGAAGGCCATACCGGTCAATTTTCCATTAAGTTGTGGCAGCACCTTTCCAACAGCCTTCACATGACACACAACACAAAAATACATTAATCAAGACAGCTAAAGAAACAAGAGCATTGTAAGCTACTTAAAAAAGAGAGCTTGTGATAGATATAAGGAAGTGTCATTCAATATGGCATCAATTACCTTGGCAGCGCCAGTGCTGCTAGGAATGATGTTGAAGGAAGCAGCACGTCCACCCCTCCAGTCCTTTGATGATGGGCCATCAACAGTTTTCTGGGTGGCTGAATCATGAAAAGGTAAAACCAACTTCGCTTAGTTTCAAAACATGTATTTCAAACTTTGTAGAGTCCGAAGCTAAATCTCACCAGTGATGGAGTGCACTGTAGTCATAAGACCCTCAACGATTCCAAATCTGTCATTGATAACCTATGGACAATTGAGAAGTAAAATTATGTACATTACAAACATTCACTGATATTGCAAATCGGTAAGCAGCAATAGAAATAAACAGACTCAAACCTTGGCAAGGGGAGCAAGGCAGTTGGTAGTGCAACTAGCATTAGAAAGAATGTCAATGTCTGGCTTGTATTCCTTCTCATTGACACCCACAACAAACATGGGAGCATCCTTACTTGGGGCAGAGATGATAACCTTCTTGGCACCACCCTGGACATGAAAACAAAACAATTCAATCCAACTAAACTAAAAAGTACATATTTGAAAATTACCCAAATGAATACCATAAGGTGTACCCTACGAGACACAATCATTAGATAAGCAACCACTGTAGCTCAATGAAACAATACAAGTGGACCCAAATTAAATAAAAGGTAATACATCCAATAGCCTATCATAGATATAAGATCAATACACAGATACACATTAAGAATTCCAAATGCCTATCATAGAAGTAAGATCAATTAACAAATACACATTACAAATTCCAAATACCTATATAGATTCAGATTCAATTAATAAGATGCAATCACTATATGGCCAATTCTGACAACCAACATAAACTTCACATGCTATTTTCTTGAATAAAATCATACTTCATTGACCAATGCAAGAGAAACACAAAACTAATGAAACGAAAGTTACCTTCAAGTGGAAAGCAGCTTTGTCCTTGTCGGTGAAAACTCCAGTGGACTCCACAATGAAATCAGCACCGGCCTCGCCCCATGGGATCTCCTCTGGGTTCCTGTACAAAAATCAAACAAAACACAACTTAGATATGAATCTCTTAGCCCATACTTCGAATCTCTTAGCCCACACTATACTAAACTGCCAAAGCAACATGATGGGTTCACATATAAGTTCAATAGATAAAAGAGTACCTGATCCCGAAAACAGTGACGGGCTTCTCGCCGAAGAGAAGGGTCTTGGAGTCCTTGACCTTGAGCTCATGGTGCTTCCATGGGCCGTGAACGGAGTCATACTTGAACATGTAGGTCTAAAAACAACCATAACCACACAAATCACTAATCGAGTCCAAACTTCAAAACCAAAAACACTAACATAAATCAAATTATACACATATCCACGGAAACATATACTGACCATGTAGTCGGTGGTGATGAAGGGATCGTTAACAGCAACGAGCTCAACATCGTCTCTCTGAAGAGCAACTCTAGCAACCAAACGACCGATTCTTCCGAACCCTAAACCATTTCAATATTTTCACTGAATCAATTTACAGATCATTTACCACAAAACAACCTCAAATCCGAGATGAATCAACCAAAAACCTAAACAGTGAACAGAAAAAAAGAAGGATCGGATCATTACCGTTGATTCCGATCTTGATCTTCTTGTCAGATCCTGATCCATATTAACAAGAACAAGGGGAAAAAAGAGTCAATAAAACGAAAACAAATCGAAAAAAAATGAAATGAAAATACAAGATCTATAGCAAAAATGGCGAAACCAATAATTGAGAGAAATACCCATGGCGATTGTATAGAGCGAAAAAAGACTGAGAATTAGATGGAGATAAGAGAGGCAGAGAAAAACTGAGTGAGGGTTTTGGATGGTAATGCGAGACAGAGAGTGATAAGTAGGAGTTTATATAGAGAGAGAGTCTACAATCGTAAAACCAATGGGTGGTTTTGATCACGTGCAGCGGTTTTTCTTGTTCAAAAAGAAAGTCAATCCGGAGCCGCTGATTACGTTTAGCGCTTTGTATTAGCCGCAGATTTACTATGAACCGCCAGTTCGCGGGTGGAGTCACGAGCGGATTTACCATAGGAAGATCACGCATTTAAGGGAGTGCGTGGAGAGCAAGGTGGTTCGAGGGCACGTGACGTGCATGAGTGTGATGGGGTCCGCACTTTTGCGTTCTGGAATATTCGGACCCAGATCCGGTGGGTGGTAGGTTTAGACGTGGTGAAATTGGTTTGGGCTTCTGAAAGAAAAGGCCAGCTAGAATAGGTTTGACGCTGGCCCAATAAAGGCCTTGGCGTGTGAGCTTTTGCTCCTGGGATGGGATTACAGGTCAAATTCTACCTAGGGTACCGTAAATATATTCTTCGCAATGTTCTAGAGAGTTCTATACTTTTCCCTCACCATTTTTTTTATTATAAATGTTTTACTCAAATCTCGTCTAAGTTTAGTAAAAAATTTGACAATAAAACAGGCACGTTTATATTCTTTTTATAAGATCGATCGTCTAAATTACTCTAAATTAACTTAATTAAGAAGATTTGAATTTTAGTATAAGGAAACATGTTCATTATCTCGGCCAACTGACTTATTTCATTTACAAAATGTGTTTAGATTAATTATATATCACGGCATGTGACAAAACCAAAATTTTATCGATTGACATAATAATATGAAGTCGAATTTCTACAACAATTTATGTCAAAATTGAATTTGAAGCTGAGGTTGGAACTTGGAATACACTCTAAAAAGACAGAATTCATAGAAGAATATGAGATGTGGTTATTGTCATGGCTGACCGGTCGATGATGTATCAACTAATTTCGGTCACATACTATGTGCCAATTCACTAATAAAATTCACATATGAATTCTTAACTCACAACCATTACGATTAGAATTGACCTTTAAACTTTCTCGAAGGACAACCTAGTCTTATGGCGTGAGCAGCAATTCATTTGAAGTTAGAACAATCAACACATCACAAAAAATAAAAATAGAAAAGTTAATTACATTTTAGGTTATTGGGGTTTGGCTCGAAATCAAATTTGGTCACCGTGATTTTAATTTTTGGGAGATTCACTATTATACCAAATATAGGAGCCCAAATTATTAAAAAAAACTCTACATGAAATGGACTTTAGAAACACACCCAAAACTCATTTACAACATAACAAAAAGGCTTTTAACTTATTTTAAATTACAAAGTTGCCATTGATTTTTTAAAACAAACTCAACCCCAAAACCTTATAAAAAAAAACTCAAAACACTCAATAGGACATCAAAGTAATTTAATAATCAAAATTAAATTCAATATGGCTAGCTGTCATTTTTTGGGTTTGTTTATAGAAATTAAATGGTGTACGAATTATCTATATTATTAGTGCTAAGAATGGGTATATGACTAAATATCTCTTAATTTTTCTGATTTGGTCACTATATTTAGAGTAGTTAACAAATTCAGTCCAATGTCTCAATTCCATCAGTTTGTTTAATTAAAAAAATATTTAATATTAACTTCAAAATAATTAACTTAAATGTAAAAATTAATATTTTATAAAAAAATTTAAAAAATTATTTAGATCTCCAACGCTCTCCTCACACTCTCGCCATGGCTCCACAAGCATTTGAGAAACTTAAATTGTTGTAAAATTCAACCCAATAACACAAGAAAAAAAAACCTAATTAAGAACTTGATGATCAAACCAATATCAACAACAACAATTTGAACAACCAAATTATTGAAACATAAAGGATTAAGGATTGAGAATAAATGAACATTGTGTTGTTTGTGGGAGTAAGTAAGAGCATCCACAGTGGGGGGTGTAAATTCGGGGGTGTAAAGCCACTTTTACATCCCCTTTACACCTCCGGGGGGGTGTGAATATGTTTTTTGCTCCAGTGGGGGGTGTAAATTCGGGGGTGTAGCCGTGGGTCCCAGTCTTTTATGTTGACTTTTCTTCATTTTTGTTCTCTTTTCTTGGGTGGGTCCCGCCTGCAAGAGATGTAAAAATGGATGTAAATATACATTTTATTTTACATCCTCATGGTGGTGATGTATATTTACATCCATTTACATCTCACCATTGGAGACCATTCCGGTGACTCGGGGTGTATATTTAACATACACCCCCCTACTGTGGATGCTCTAATATGGCTTCCAATCATGAGGTGCCACGTGGACAAGAAAAATATTTCGTAGGTTACTTAATTGAGCCCATTTATTTGGCTAATTAATTGATACTAAAAATATGGATATTATCTTTATTTAGGAATATAATCACCAATTAAAAGATAATATCACAAATTTATGATATTATCTTATTTTGGAGATATTATCATTAATTAGTGATTTGATCCCAATCAAATTCCTAATTGACTCAATCTCTACATTTTGAGGAAAGAATATCTTCCTATAGGAAAATATTCTTTGAAAAACCTTAGATGGCTTGGGCCCTATAAATACATGGCCATAAAACACACAAGGTAATCTGAAACTCAATTGCAACAACCTAGCAAAACCCCCCAAAACCTATCTCCCTCTCCTAGTCGATGGCATCCCTAGCCGCCGGCCTCACCACTCTGCTCTCTCCCACATGGCCAAGTGCCACCACACACGACTCTGGTCGCCTGGCTCTCCTCATGAAATATTAAAATTTTACATTTATGTTAATTATTTTAAACTTAAATATTAGATATTTGTTAATCAAACAAAACAATAGAATTGAGGCATTGGACTTAATTTGTTAACTACTGCAAATACGATGACCAAATTGGGAAAATTGAAACCACAATGACCAAATATGATTTCGAGCCAAACCCTAGTGACCAAAAATGTAATTAACCTAAAATAGAAAGGTTAGAATAATCAATATACTAATTAATGAGGCAACCAGCCAATAAATATGGTTTTTATTTTGGTTCATATTTGCATGTAGTTGACCCAGTATTTCAAAATGAGGTGGACTAAATTTACCTAGAGTTGAACTGTTCAATTTTGGATTGAGCAGATTTTAAAACATATATACTAACTATAAGAACAGAAAAGGAAAAAAAAATTCACATGGGCCCATGTTAGAGCTCGTTTGATAACCATTTCAATTTTAGATTTTAGTTAGTTTTTTTTTTTTTGGTGCTAGAGTATAGAGGAAAATGAGAGTGAGGATGAGATTGAGAGAGAGGATGAGAGGGAGAAGTAACAAAAGTGAAAATAATTTGAAATAGATTTTAATTTTTTGTTTTTGTTCTCACTTTTGTTACTCCTCTCTCTCATCCTCTCATCCTCTCATCCTCTCATCTCAATCTCATCTCCACTCTCATTCTCACTTTCATTTTTCCTCTTTTTCCTCTATACTTTAGCACAAAAAATGAAAACTAAAAACTAAAAACTAAAATTGAAATGGTTATCAAATGGGCCTTTAATCTTAACATGGGTTCGTCCCTTGTTTTTAATGAATTAGTAAAAAGGAAATTTGAAGTTACCAATTTTCGCATTCTTTTGTCTGATTATCAAGTTTATTGCTATTATTAAATGTTATCCATTTGACGGTTATTAACCTACGTGATTAATCTAACGTCTACGTAAGCAAAAATAATGTAAAGACCTGTAACTTTATGGTTGTCTTTTGTCAACTTTGAAAATATAGTGACCAAATTGTTATTGACCACAAACAAGAAATGTGTCTCACTCACCAAATAGCACCAAAAATAATTGTTAACAGTTTCCATCCACTCTTCATTCCCAACATCAACTAAAACAACCCAAATTTGAAGATCAATTTCACCTTGCCCCCGTTTTGTTTGGGATCCGTACAAATAAAGTGGGAAAAAGTTTGACATCATCCCATCAAGCATGGGCAATGCTACAATCGAGCTATCAATTATTCATGAAATAATAATAATAAAATTATGGAATTCAACCAAATAAAATACCTAAATTAATATATGATGGACAGGCGTGCATGAAAACATGAAGTCATCAACCACCGGACCGGTCAAGGCCGAGGCCAAGGAGCATGAAATATTATTGATGGTCGAATGGTAGGTAGGTAAGTTAGCTTTTTTCAAAATAATTTCAGGAAAGTCAACCCACAGCCACAACTTTTTAGTATATATCTATATATGCATCAAATGAAACGAGAGGCTGAAGAAGAACACTGAAACTAAATTATTCTCCAAAAAA
>NW_018921534.1:292066-327441 GCF_002207925.1 Prunus avium
ACATGCATGCACATGCTTTCTCTATAATAACTCCAGCATGTACCAACTTGCTCCTTTAGAATTTCATAGCTGGAATGCCTCCCCACTTCACTCATTATGTTGGATCCAAAGTCAGTTGCAGCATGGGTGAGGCACATGGCTTAAAGGAGGAGACAAGGCTCAAAGCTGGCAGCTGCAAATCCTCCTGAGCATGGTTCAGTGTTGGACGGGCTAAGGACTCCACATATGTTCAATTGGGCTGAATTTTGGATATGTTATACTAGACACCCAATTGAACAACTTCTATGAAGAATGTCTCCTCATCCGAGTTGTACAGATTGCTGAAATGAGACCTGCAAGGTGACTTACGAAACTGGACTGACAAGGAGTGTGGCCCAACTTTGGTTTTGTCTTTAAGCTCTTGCTCTTATGCCAATCAGCCCTTAACATGCATGGATTGCATCAAATGTGATCTCTTGCTATCTTAACCTACAAAACACACAAACAGAGGTAAGTGACTCAAAATAAAGAGAAACTAAGCAAAATCACTAAGTAAAGAAGGCAAGCAAGTGTATGAAATTATGGACTTATTAAAACAGAAAATGGATTAAAAGCACAAGTTTAACTTAATAACATAACCAAATCATAAGCTAGAAGGGTGCAAAATGATATACAATTATGAACCGATCAAGATGATTGATCAAATAACAAGCCGTTTGAATACTTTCACCCCAAAATTATAAAGGCAAGTTGTCTTGAAACTAGAGAGCCCTTCCCATGTTCAAAAGATGACGGGGTTTGTGCTCAACGACCCTATTTTGTTGGGGGGTTGAGGGGCATGAGTGATGGAAAACAATTCCTTTTGTATCTAGGAATGGTTGCATCGATATAAATTTAGCTCCGTTGTCGGCTCGAAGAGTTTTGATGTGAAAATTGAATTGTGTTTCTACCCAAGAAGTAAATGATTGTGGTATCCAAGTATAGCATGTAAAATTATCAACAATTGTCAAGAAATAACGAGCCCCTGAATGGGAATTTATTTGATGTGGTCCCCAAATATCACAATGTATTAAATCGAAAGGTGCATGATAAGAAATTGAATGAGATGGAAATGATAAACAAGTCTGTTTGGCTAACGGGCAAATGTCACAAACATGACTAGAATTGAAAGAAATTTTAGAATTTGTCTTGGTGGGAACTTGGAGAAGTCCTGTGGATGGGTGGCCAAGACATTGGTGCCAGAGGTTGGACTGTTTCCATATGTAGTGAGCTAGGATCGGCTTTTGGTCTTGTGCCAAGTAGTAGAGGCCATTATGTTGCTTGCCTAGGCCAATCATCTTCCCTGTAGTAGCGTCCTGCACAACACAAAAATGGGAAAAAAATATCACTAATACATTGCAATGCCTGTGTCAATTTGCTGACTGATGGTAGATTAACTTGAAATTGGGGAACTTTGAGCACTTAATCAAGTTTAATGTGTGTTGTAACTTGTAATACGCCAATTGACTCAATGTGTGTCTGTCCACTGTCAGGCAATTGAATGGTGGCTGACGTGGGCAAAAGTTGCAGATTTGTTAACTCAACGGAAGAAGTCACGTGGTCTGTGGCTCCACTATCAATAATCCAACATAATTTCGAGTGTTAAGCTACATGACTCACTTGAGATGATGATGTAATAATACTTGTGGTATTTGCATAGTGTTGTGGGTTACCATCATTGTTTTTCCGAAGCATGGCCATCAGTTGGTTGTATTCCTCTGTGGTGAATTTGGGACCATCATTGGTTGGAGTCTTGTGACTTGTGTTTGAATTCTTGACACTCTCTGTCTCTACCTTGACATGATTAGCCGTTGGTTTCCTTCAGTTGGGTGGCTTCACAGACTTGCCGTGCAATTTGTGGCCAGGTGAGAAGCCATATAAATAATAACATGTTTCAACACTGAGACGATCTTGATCACAGTATGAACAATGAATGGATGGTTTTCCCTTGTATGATTGATGAGATGATGTAGCAGCCTCTTTATTGCTTGTCGCACTCATGGCATGGTGGTTGAGATTGTCACGATTAAGGGATACCTCAACCTGTTTCTCTTGTTGAAGAACAAGAGAATATGTTTTTCGTGTGTCTAGCAGCGGATCCATCAATAAAATCTGTCCGCGTATTGCGAAATAGGCTTCGTTCAATCTTATGAGGAACTGCATAACTCTCTCCTTCTCTTTCTCTTCTCGCACGTTGACCTTTTTGATTCCACCACATGTGCAAGTTGCGGGTTCATTGTAGGACCCCAACGCATCCCATAACGCCTTCAGTTTGGGATGAGTTGGGGTCCTACAATAGGAACGTATAAATTAGAGATTGTAATTTACTTTCTCTACAAGACTTACCTAGAATGGCTTAGCTATTAATTGTATAAGAATGACATCCGATTGTATATTTCAATATCAAGAAATAGAGAGATATTCTCTTCTCTACAACAATCTTCTTATTTTTCCTTCATGGTATCAGAGCGGGTTGCCCACGTGTGAAAGCCCGATGGCCATACGTGCTCCATGTCACCCAATATGTGTTGTCCACGTGTTAGGCTTGAAAATTTGCCAAACTTGTGGAGGCATGTGAAAATGTGAATGTGAAGGTAAAAAGTCCCACATTGAAAAGTTGAGAAATCTAGCAAGGGCTTATAAGGAGTTGAGCTACTCCTACCATTGCTAATTGGTTTTGGGGTGGAACCTCAATTTCGTTCAGGCCAACTGACCTAACTCACATATACAATACTTGTGACCTTCAGATCTTCACAGATAAGATTTGTTTGAGCTGGGCTAGAGGGTTGGGAATTGGGCCGTTCCATTTGAAGCCTTTTTGGGTTCAGCACCATTCGAAATCTAAGAATAATTCTTATCTTTTTTCGTACATAACAATCTTGGTTTTTTGTTTCCTGATATACGAACTTTGTTATCTTTCAGAATAAGATAACTGTTATTACCCTAATAATCTGATCCGTCTGAAAACAAAGTTTTTGGTCAGCATGCAAAAATAATCACATTAGCGTTACACATTTCACGGAAATTAGAAAGGCCACAAAAAAAAATAAAAAAAATTAGTAATTATGCCCAAAATGATATCTTCCAACAAAAAATAAAAATTTATGCCAAAAATGGTCTTAAAAAATTGGATGATAGGCCTTGTTTTTCTTCATTTTCCGTACACGCTCAACCTTTCATTTTTGTTGAAGTCTAAATCGGGTAATTAGTGCCTGCAATAAATACAGAGGTCATAATTGTGAAAAAACTTGCCCTGTTCTGCCCTGTCTCTCTGTCTCTCTCTCTCTCTCAATCCTCCTCCTAGAGAAGAAGAAGAAGATTCATCTTCTATTTTCTTCTCTTTGTTTTATTCCACAGATTCAGCATGGCTTCCTCCAGATGGTTAAAGCCTGAGGTATTTTTAATTTCTTTCTTTCTCCTTGCCCCCACCCCACTGTTATTTTATTTTTTATAATTATATTTTTCTGTGGTTGTTTTTATCAAAACTTTTTCTTTCTGTTTGGTTGGTGAGAAACTGAGAGAAAGTAAGAGAAAAAGGGTCATGATTCATGAATGATATGTGTTTCATGTTGTTTTGGCCTTAAAAGAAGAAGGGAACAAAAGGGTTTGTGTGATGATGATTGTCTATGCATGTAGGGTGTGCTTGTTGCGCTGCCTTTTATTTGACTTGTAGTGCAAGGTTTAATTAACCCTCGAATTATGGCTAATCACATAAAGGCTATTTTTGCCCTGGATGTGTAGGTGTACCCACTATTTGCTGCCGTTGGTGCAGCTGTTGGAATCTGTGGCATGCAGCTTGTTAGAAACATCTGCACCAACCCTGAAGTCAGGTATATCAAAAATCAAATTTCACTGCAATTCCATGAGTAAATAAATCTTTAGGCCATGTTTGGTAACTAAGATTGAATTAAATTGGATTGATTGGAAAGTATAATTAGTATCATTTATTAACGCTAGTGTTCTGGGTTTGTGGCACGGGCTCCCGGTCTTGGGTCCAAGGTCAAGGGGTTGGAGTAGTGAGATTATGTATCCCACATTCTTGGTAAGGATAAATTATCCTACAAAAATGCACATAATGGTATTATGGTGAGATTATCTTTTATCCCATCCACGTTCAGTTGGGAGCACCAAACATAGTATTGGATCAAGTTAATCCAATCTTACTACTTATCCTACCTACCAAATGAGACCTAAGAGTATTAAAATCACAGGCATCTACAAAAATAGGGTTAAGAATAAAAGCACATGCTTATCTGCATTTAACCTAAATTTGAATATGGTTTTTCAGGGTTAACAAGGAGAACAGAGCTGCTGGGGTGCTTGATAACCATGCAGAGGGAGAGAGATATAAAGAACATGGACTGAGGAAATATGTTCGCAACAAAAGCCCCCAGATCATGCCTACCATCAACAAATTCTTCTCAGACCCACAGATTCGAGACTGAAAAACGGATTATGCGATTCGGCTCTGGATTTGTTTGATTGGAAAATGTAGGACAAGTTTGTTTCATGAAAGTGTTGTGAGACAATTATGTACTACATACAAAGTTGCCAATTTTTTGGTGCATGATCCATCTAATTCATCAATAAAGTTCATATTTTTCCAAACTCAGGCCTGAAATAAATTTCCAGCTTTGGTTATAGAGGTTAAGAAATATAACCATCAATTGTTCATGTGAGTAAAATACACATAAAAGTTTCACATGAACCCAAATGTGCACTTGCAAATATGAGAGGCTTCAAATTTGGGCTAATGTTATGAAAAAGAAACAGAATGGGGAGGGGGTTAAATATATTCCTCTGATTTTACAAGAAAATACAACTGTACTTGAAATGTTTTCAAATAGCTTGTTTTTTATTAGGGTATCTTGTTTCAAAGCCTCATATTAATTTTTCAACATCATTAGAGTGGAAAAATACATTCAAGAACATTTATAAAAACAAACACAAGCATGCACGCGCGCACACACACACAAAGATTTGAAGCTCGGATGGAGTTCAAATGACACTCGGATTCAAAGAAGCGAAAGCAAGAAGCTCTGCATCACGCTCAAACACATCCAATTCCTGCTTTTCCAAGTTCACATAAGCTTCAATCCCTTCGCCATCCCTTGTATCGATCATGAAAACAGCATTCTTCATGGCACAGCTAGCAATAGTGACCCAAATTGGCTTTCCCCAACCAAAGTCAGCTTCATACACTGGGAATCTGCACCAGCTGCTGCATCTATATATGACCAAATTCCCTTTAGAAAATGGTTTCCTTGATTCTTGGATACACTCTTTAAAGATGGACGGCCATTGATCTTTCACACGAAACTTTCTGACATACGTGTCACAAAATTTGGTCATTCTCTGCTTCATTTGACCCACGAGATCATGCAATTCAACCACACTGTCCTCAGCCGTGGACACTGTAAAGAACCAAATCATGCTGCCTGCAGAGCTTTGTGGCAATGGAGGGACCATTCTAGCGCGGAGGTTCACCGTCTGGATGAAAGTGGTTGGGTTTGAGGACGACCCGGAAGTTGATCTCAATGCAGAAATGGCACGGCTATGAATAAAAGCAGTCACAGCCTCAACTCTTGTGGGGTTTTGCAATTTTTCCGCGACTATGGCTTTGAGGGCAGCAATCTTTGTTGCATCAAACACAAATCTCTTGGTCACACAATTGCTTTTCTCAATCATGGCTTCTGGCGACAGTGGCAGATCACATCGGGGAAAGACAGTTGCTGAGATGAACTCAGGAGACGGTACATATTGATCACATTTTTTGTTGTTACGGGCCACCGCTGCCCAGTCGTTGATGAAGTTGATCATGGTGGAGGTATCAGCTATCTTATGTGACATGCAGATGCCAACTGCCATCCCACCACAGTCAAGGAAGCTTACTTGTACAGCCAAGAGGACGTTGATATTCGTATCGTCGTTCCACTGCAGATTGTCTGTGAATAACAGGTCCAGCACCTCATCTTTAGGGTGCTCAAGAATCTCAGAAAGCTCAATGTTTTTTATTCTTGCTTCTACAAATGTGACCCCATCATCATTGCAGTGAATGGAGACTCTATCTCTGATCCTACCGGCAAACGGGTAGTATTTCGCTAGTGTTTCTGATAGAGATTTCTTGAGATGGTTGGATTTATCACCACCAGTCAAGAAATCAGGTGTCTCAGAGGCCTCCTTGGGATAGAAGTAAACAACTGGAACATAAGTATGAGGATTAACCTGTTCGAGGAAAGAAAGGTTGTATGTTCTATTGTGTGGTGAAGTTGAAGTGAAAGGTTTGATGGTTTCTCTGGATATAATTTCAACTTCCATGGTCGTCATAAAATTGTAAAGATTTAAGATCACAAATCTTAGATGAAGAGTTCATTTGTTATGCAGAGGATGCAAACTAATAAAGTGACATTGAAATTCATTGGCAATAATGTGGCTGGACCACATGAATTATTGTCATTTATTCAAATTTCTGTACAGTATAAAGTTGAACACTTGAAAGTGAAAGGATGATCCTAATTAACTAAAATTAAGGACGAAAGAAAAATATATTCTATCTCAGGGGGGAAGGCCAAAATTATAAAGGCCAAACAAGGAATCTTTGGGGTTTCTTTAGGGAATCGCTGGGTGTTGCAAAGAGACAATGGGAAATGAGGGTGTGTTTGATTTGATTAGCTGGAAATAATAGGCTATGACTAAAATAAAACAACCTTCGGTGGTGGCATTGATTTAAAATAAATAAATAAACCTTTTGGCGGTAGTTTTAAGCGTGTGCATTGGTGCCTATGATTGGATTGGATTATATTAGGCACTAAATTTAGGGTAAAATGAATGAAGAAAGGCATCTCCTATCAACAGTTTGTTTGCCCAACAAGAATGTATAGGGATAATGGCATACTGGCAGGGCCAATTCTAACCAGTACAAGTATTACAATTTTTATTTTTATTTTTTTAGTTTGGTCAAGTCCTCCTCCAATTCGATATTTTTTGTGTCAAAAACTTGTTCAAAGTTCAAACTCCTAACTCCCACTCCATAAGTTTGTTGATCAACACTTTCATCAGCCTTGCTCCCTTCCCTTGGTCAAAACTTCATCTACTTATCTGTGGAGCTCAAGTCCTAAGTGACAGTGACTTAACCAGGAAGAAAGTCCTATAACTAAAGACTTATTAAGCATTAAAAAATAAAAATTAAACACAGGCAGTAGGCGTACGTAGCGGTATGACATACATGATTTACATATGCGTATGTTTAACCTACGCCATGTATACTCTACACTGGATGACCAGCTAAAGCTTCTAGATAGCTTAGACAAGTTTCCACATTGTCTTCTGTTGTGTGGTTTTTTCGTTTGTTTTGTTCTTTTGGTGTTTTTGCTTCCTGTTCTTGTTTTTAGTTCTTTGGTTTGATGTGTCTGTCCTGTTTGTTTGGTTGGGTTTGGCTCCCCTTTGGTGTTTTTGCTTCCTGTTCTTTGTTTTTAGTTCTTTGGTTTGATGTGTCTGTCCTGTTTGTTTGGTTGGGTTTGGCTCCCCTTTGGGCCTTTGCCGGTTGGCTTTTATGATATCTTTGTTGACAAAAAAAAAAAAAGAAGCTAAAAAAGGAGTTGGTTGGTTGGTTGAACTGATATATATATATATATATACAGAGCCTCTGTAATAGATTGTTCATTTCTTCAGACCTGCATTTCCTACAGAGAGAGTGAAAATGGAGATGAAGATTGAGATAGTCTCTAAAGATTACTGCAAACCATCAATTCCAACCCCACACCACCTTAAGAGCTACAGACTCTCTCTGCTAGATCAGCTTTCTCCTATAGTTTACGTGCCCGTGGTTCTTTTCTATTCAGCTCCTGAAAACATTGATGATGATACGACCATTTTTTATAAGCTGAAGAAATCTTTATCAGAAACCCTGACCTGTTTCTACCCTTTGGCTGGAAGGATTGAGGGCAATACATCTGTGGATTGTGAAGACGTGGATGTTGTCTTCACAAGAGCTAGAGCTAACATTCAGCTCTCTGACATACTAAAAAGTCCAGATATGAATTTAGTGCAACAACTTCTTCCACTTGATCCCTACAATATTAGAACAGACAAGGCAGTTGCAGCCATGGCCGTCCAGTTAAACTTCTTTGACTCTGGTGGTATGGGTATCGGAATCTGCATTTCACACAAGATTGCAGACGGTGCAACACTGTCTTCTTTCCTCGATGCATGGGCTACAAGATCACGTGGTGTTGTTGAAAACATCACTCCCTCCCTAAATTCAGCCACCATCTTTCCACCTAGGGACACGCAAATTTTCAAGCCATCCAATTTGATTAAGAGAGAAAAGATTGTGACAAAGAGATTTGTGTTTGATGCTTCCAGTTTAGCCAGGATGAAAGTCAAAGCATCCAAGGGTTTGGGCATGGACGACCATGCTCCTACTCGTGTGGAAGCCGTGACAGCCCTCATATGCAAGTCTAGCATGAATGCAAAAAATGGTACATCTGGTAAGGGTAGGCCATCAATGGCGATATCCCATGTGGTGAATTTAAGGGAAAGAATGGCTCCACCTTTGCCAGAGCATTCTTTTGGTAATATCTGGTGGTTTGCTGTTGCATCCATAATGAAAGATGAAAGAAATATAGAGCTGCATGATATTGTGGTTCAATTAAGAAAAGTAATAAGGAAGATCAATGATGATTATGCGAAGAAACTTCAAGGTGAGGATGGGTTTTCACATGCATGCGAGCATGTAAAAGAAACACGTGAGTTGGTCTCTCAAGGAGAAGTTGAGTTTTACAAGTTCAGCAGTTGGGTTAGGTTTCCATTTTATAACACTGATTTTGGATGGGGAAAACCCATCTGGGCATGCATTAGCAATGTGCCCGTTAAAAATGTTGTCATATTGATGAGTAGTAGCTCTGGTGACGGTATAGAGGCATGGGTGACCTTGGAAGAAGAAGATATGGCTAAATTGGAATGTGATCATGAGCTTCTGGAGTTTTGTCTCCTGGCATAAAGCTCTTAGGACTACGTAACTAGTTTCTTTAGTAGAAGATATGGCTAAATTTGAATCTGATCAGGAGCTTCTGGAATTTTGTTTCCTGGCATCAAGCTCTTAGGATTACGTAACTAGTTTCTTCAGTAGTCTAGTCCTATGGTTCAAGTAGTTTCTCCACTGTCTTTGGCACATGCATGCCTTGGAGACCCTGCTCTCTTTCCTAGTACCTATTATAACTTTAATGGAATAGCTTCATTCATTTTCAACTTTGAAATAGATTAGAATGACACGAAGGCAGAGTCATTATTATCTAGTAATTTGGAATCAATGCTTAGGAACATAAAACCCAAAGCAAACCAATTAAGAACATTCATTCCAACAAAAGGCATTCAGAAGTATCAATATATTCAAAAATTCAAACACAAACGGATTGTTTAGATATTATAATACATACACATACAGAAACGAAACTAAGTAGTTTAGTAAATACTTCAAACCAATTAAATCAACTCCAAGTGGATAAAATTACCTGTATTTTGTAGGCTTCTTTCATGTCAACCCTTATAACCATCAACTATAGCTCTATGTTCGCCATCCTCAATGTGTAATGCAGCTTCTAACTCCCGTTTTGTTGTTTCCAGCATACGGTATCTGTGCAAATTCCAGAATCACGAACTTCATTGCTGTGTAGAGTTTCTCTTGAACGTTAGGGTGAAAAGAGCCAAAAATAGAGGGGCAAACAGAAAAGAGTATGGACAACCATCTATTAGTGTTCAACCTCTCAAAGCACACAACCACACAATGCTCCCTCCCAAACGAGCCAAAAAACAGTAAAAAAGAAACACAAGACCTTCGAACTACATGAATATATCCCTCTATCATTAGTTTGAAGATGTTTCAATTGGGTTCAAGCGGCGAACAACTGCTCCACTTGCTAACAGCATTAGAAGCAGCACTCTCTTCTAAGCGCTTCCAGGTGGTTTCATGTTTTGTTTTAATCTCCTCCATATTTGCTTCATCTTCCTGAAATTTAAGCAAACACTCCTCAAATAGCTCAGGATCAACATCAGAGTAGATTTTACGGACGTTTAATGTCAAGCTCCGGGCCACTTGGTTCCAGTGGTAGCGACCATTCTTCTCCAAGGCTGGAAAGATGATGGGCACTATGACTTTACGGTTTTGTCTGATTAAGTTCTCAATGTGATCATTGTTCCATAAGTACAATGCCCTCTCTGCCACCTATAAAAGCAAGCATCAGTCAGCTCAAGATTTTTGGTCAGGATAGGTAGGGAATGTCTTGTTATCACAAGTAAAACTAGGAACGTAATTCTGAGTATATTCCGGATCAGGATTTCATACAGAAAACTGGAATTTAGTAAATGAAAGGCAACGAAGAAATAGTACTAGATGCTAATTCCTAGATTCAGTCAATATGCCAAAAGATATTCCAAAAATTGCTTGACATTTGACAAACACAAGAGTGAACAGTTAATCCTATTAAATGGTTTGACCTCAGACATGCATAATTATTCAGCATCTCCAACTAGGGGGTCAGCAGCATAATAGCATTTGATCCTCTATACCATTACCATCAGTCAAAATCATCCAAGCGATAATAAGATAACTGTTAAACAATGCAATCCAGCAACAACGATCAGTTATATGTAGCAGTCGCTATTTAGAATTTTCACCAGAATCATATAGATATGCATCTGTGCCAAAGAAACATTTTATCTGTACTGAAAACTATATCAACGTGAAAAGAGGCATTAATTGTGAGCTTAACCTTTCTGAAACTATAACATTGTCCAAGAAAAGAATTCAGAAGAAGTACCTGGTACTCGAATATGGATGGAATTACAACAACAATGACTAATGGTCTATAAAAAGGTAAAAATAAACCAGATAGCAGACAATACTTATCAGATTTAATGAAAGGTGAGATGCAAAGCCTTTTAGAGCGCAAGAGGAAGAGAGAGATTGGTTCTCCCCACCTCTTTTTCTCTCTTCAATAACTTTTTCTTAAATACAACAAAGACATGTTTCCAGAATTAGACTAAATTTACTTACTAAGGAAAGAGCTAAAGACTTGGAAAGTCTGAACATGCAAAGCGCAAAGAAACATTAAATTAGAAGAAGACACAGCTCACTACCTGAAAGTGTGAACTGCTCAAGCAACGAGATAGTTGGCGGAAGAGGGGTACCATACATCTTTGAAACTCTGCTGGCTGAGTTGCTTCTAAAATTTCCTCCAGCTCACTTAGGAACATGACTTCCTTTGAACTATTTGTAATTGGCCAGTATTTTAATAAGCCTCTTATAATAGTATCTGCAAGCTTGCAATCTTTCTCTACAAACTGTGAAATGCAGTAGGACAACTGCTGATGGTACATTTGTAAGCATTTTGGTTTGTGAAGGGGGATCAGAACCTGAACAAGGAAGAGTTTGTGTTCTTCTTTAAGTGGAAGAGCAAATCCATTGATTATACTGCCCAAAACCTCTAAAAGCTCAGCAATCCCATTATGCTTTTCTGTTTCGAAAATAAATCGGAAAAATATATTGTTGATTGCCTTCCTAATGAATGGGCGATGCACCATAAACTTTCCATAGATGCGATGCAGAATTGTTTTCAAATACTCCCTTTCCCTAGGATCCTCAGAATCAAAGAGATCCAATACTTTGAGTACAAAAGACTGGTCAATGTACCTCTTAGCCAACTTTGCATCTGTCTCAGGCGATGCAACAAACCTCAGTAAAAATTCGTACACAATCTGTAAGTGTGACCATGCAGGGTCCATCAAGGGCTCCTCCTCCTCCAAATCAAATGCTTCCAAAACCTTGTTCTCACGGGGCTGCGGAGAGAACGACCTGAACAAATTCACTGTTACCACCTTTATAACCTCTTGCACAACAGTTTCAGTAAATTTTCCATTTGCAGAAGTAACATAATCTACCAGCTCTAGCAACGTCTGCCGCTTGATGTCTTTTTCTCTCAGATGTTTTGTTGGGTCAGTGAAGTCAAACACTACGCAACACAAGTTCAGCTTTTTCATAAACAAGTTCTGCTTCTCAGAGCTTGGTACATCCCTAAATGCTGGCAACGCTTGATAAGAAGCAGTAGCAGAACTTCCATTTAGATTTGAATTTACAAGTTGAGGGAGCTTACTTCCATGGCTATATCCTAAATTTGAAGCAGAATCAAGACCCAACAGAGGTAGGCTGTTTGAGTTAATTGGCCTATTACATACTACGTCACTGCTTCTTGAACTTAATGAAGAGGCAGATGAACCCCCAAACTCACGATTCTCAGCTGACTTAGATGGCTTCCGTGGAAGCTTACCAAGTATCTGCTTGATCATGATTTGAAAAAGAAATGGCCTCAAACACAAATCCTGTCAAGCCCAGTTGTGGGTGGAAGCTCCTTCAAAGTAGAACCCAATTGATACCTCAAATAACAGAGTCAAAACCCAGATACATACAACCCATTTCAAAACAATGAACAACAAAATCGATATTATAAGAAATAAAAAATCCAGATAGAGACACCCATTTCCATATGAAGATAAAGTAATCCCAGAATCAATAATCAAGGGAAGCAAAACTCTTGTTTTCATATATCATTCTCTTCTAAGAATTTCAGAATCTCTATATATCTGTAGCAATCTGAATAAAGTAGAAGAATTTGACACCTTGAGAGTCAAACTTAGAAGCCCAGAAGCAGAAACTGGCACCCTCAAGTCAAAGATCAATAACAACTTCCCAAAGTAGAATATATACACCAGAAGCTCTTGTCTTCAATCTTCTGAGTGTATTTACCAAATCAGCAGCTACCCAAGTGGCTCACTGGCTGACACGATCTGGATGCGATCTAAAACACAAAGATAGCATTCCTTATCATTACCAATAAAAAACTCAAAAGGGCAAAGTGATTCATAAAAGAAAAATCTAAGAGGGTGCCAGCAAAAAGCAAAAGGATAATGAAGTAATCTGATATTATAATAAAATAAAGAAAATGGATGAATTTTATACTTACAGAAGCAGGAGTCTAAGCAGAGGAAGAAAGCAAGGAGCTTTTTTCTTTTGTTCTTTATTCAATTTTGGGTCAAGAGAGAAAAGAGAGAGAGAGAGGAAGAAGACAAGCTGACCAGAACAGCCCTGAAGAACAGAACCTTCACAATTTCATAGTTCCCTGTCATATTATATTAAGCCTGTGAGAGAGAAGGTAAAAGAAAAAAAAAAGTTGGCAAAAAAGCAAAAAGGTAAACGAGCCAAAGCTCGCCCTCCCTTTCTCTGTCCAATCCCAGTAAGCAGGTTCAACTCAAGACATTATTTTGTTAAACACAAGTTGGACTTGGAGGGAGAGAGAGAGAGTGAGAGAATGTGTGCCGTATCATATGTATGGCTTTGTAGATATTGTTTGGCTCTATGTGTTTTGATTGACGCGTTCAATAGTATTAAGCTTCTACCCAACGTTAAAGGGAGAATTATCCCCACAGAACATTTGAGCAACATCAAAGTCGCCAACTCACTGCCAACCCATCGAACCAGAATCAGAGTCTCTGTGTTATTCTATTTTTTCTTTTTTTGTCTGGATGCTTCCTAGTCGTTATTTGAGTTTTTTTTTTTATTGAAGGTAATTTCAATTTAGTACTAGGTATCCCAATCCGTTACACAATTGAATTTTTTTTCCTTAACTAGATTAAATATTATAACATACGTGAGTTAGGCAAGTTGATAAAGACAAAAAACTTTAAAAATTCATATATAAAAGAAGTCCACAAGCGAACGTTTGGTGTCTAAGCCCCAAGGATGTTCAGGTTCAACGAAGAGACAGACAACAAACCGGCTGTGAACAAGCTAAGCTAGGCCTAGGCTGATCGGAGTTATCTGTTGTCCATCATCTCTTGTTGAAGCTGAAAGAAGAAGAACTTTGTCAAAACTGTGTCCTGCTGCTGCATACACTAGTCTAGGGGTGGTAGAATTGCATATCTGTATATCATTTTAAGCAAAAGAACAGCTATGAAATAACATTACAAGAAACAAATGAGGCAGAATGTTTGTTGGACTATGTGGTCATCTGCCAGAAACTTTTCCTAGCTACAACTACAACATACACGCATATGATGTTGGAATATTCAGTAGCAATGAGCAATCAACAAAGTACGAGCATTCCACCACCTGAACCATTTTGCCGGTAGTATTACCAATCCCATTTCGATCAGAGAAAAAAATTGGATGTCATTGAATGGTCAACTTTCTTCAGCTAAACTCAACTAGAGCGGGGAGGTGCTTTGCCGAAAACAAGCACAGGTTCGTTGCTTGCAGCTTTCTTTGCAGCAACTTCTTCCAAACGTTTCCATGTGGCATCACGTCGTGCTTTAACCTCTTCCTCCTTTGACTCATCTTCCTCAAACTGGAGTAAGCATTCCTTGTACAGCTCTGGATCAAGATCTTGGAAGATTTTGCGGACATTTAAGGTCAAGCTATGGACAGCCTGATTCCAATGGTTTCTAGCATTTTTCTCCAATGCAGGGAAGATAATGGGCAGTATAACTTTACGATTCTGTCTGATTAAGTTCTCAATGTGATCGTTGTTCCATAAAAATAAAGCTCTCTCTGCCACCTGGCACAACAAGAATTGATTGCATTAGATTCAAGAATCAAAAGCTGCAATGGGACATGACCGCTAAAACATAAATAATCAACTGGCATGGAACTCTACTTATTTCTCAAAACAAAAAAGTGAATGTTTCGGTCTGAAGCGCCCCCAATACAAGTGAATAGGCTTAACTTCATACAGACTAGTGTTAAACTTCAATACAATTGACTGGTATAAAACCTCCCGAGAATATTTGGTCAAAGTACATTTGACAGTTAGTCATCCACTGCAAAGAGAATTCATATGCATAACCATTTCATAAGTTCACTTCAGTTCTATTTTGTATTGAACATTTGGTTATATGGAGTAATGTAGTCTAGAAAAAAGAGATTGAGCACCTTATTGTTCATGGAACATTTTCACAATTCCTGTAGCATTTTTTTTTTCCTGATAAGCCACAATTCGTTTAATACATAACTATTTCCTCAAGACAACAAACTAAAAAAATTTATGGGAGTTTGAATTCCACATTGCTACTAAATGGGATTAACAGTGACGCTACTTTTTAAGTGAGAACATCGTGATACTAATCTTGAAAGACTCAGGAAAAAAGGTAGAACCCAATAGATATTTAAAATGTTCCCTAAACGTTTAAAAAAAATTCAATGTTACAAAAATGGAACATCCAACAAGCACCCAAATTTTCCAAGACATCATCTTAAGATCCTCTCAACAGGCACACTCGTTGTCATAATTAAAATCCTAAAACCATTTGTGTAAAAACAGAGACTAATCAAGTACTGCAGGACGAACTTTGACCATTGGGATCTATAAGATATTACAAAGACTGAGCTTTAAACTCTTATGATATTCTAACTTTCTTCCTAACTTTGTACAGACTTAATTTGCATCTCCCATGCATTAACAAACCATTGACTATAATGATTAAATTGCACTATCAGTCATGAAGTTGGCTGTGCACTGCATTTTAGACATTATCTTATGTTATCTTATTTCAATCTTTGATCTACTCCAACGCGGTGGAGCATAAAAAATGAGTCCTCATCTTCAACAACCAATTGCTGCTAGAACTGAGAAAGAACTCGATCATTCTCCTCCAAATTGTGTAAACAAGAAACTTGAATATTCCCGACGAACGTCCTAAAATTAAAATGACAATAAAGGAAAGGACTAACAAAAGAGAACAGAAAAATCCAACTAGAAGAGATTTCAGAGTCTTTTTTCTTTTTCTGGCTGGTAGACAGGACCCAGGGTTCAGATATCTTAATTGGTAATTTAGTAAAGCAACATTTAAGAAAGAAAAATATAGTTAGAGAAGCCCTCAACTAAAAACAACATACATGGAAAGACAAGTATAAATGTGATGTGGACATCATTAGTTAGTTTCCTGATTTATTAGTTTTCCAGATTTCACTAGGATTTTAGTTTCCAGATTTTTAGTAGGATTTGATTTAAGTTTCCTAGTTTATTTTTACTTAGTTCCTTGGTGGATTAGGATTTCTGTTTTAGTAAGGGATTTTTATCCTATTGTCTCTAGGTTTTAGTTTGCTATAAATACCCCCCATGTAGTTCTTTAAAATTCAGTTGTTGAGATATAAAGAAAAGCTTATTTTCCAGAGATTGGAGACTACTTGGTGTGAAGCCAAACCCCTGGAGTGATTCCAGGCCTATCCCTTTTGTTCTATTTTCTGTTTTCCATTGTTTTCGCTTCCGCTAAACTACCTAAATACTCAATTCACCCATATCCTACATCAAAATGGATCACCCACAAAATGGGAACCTAAGCTATAACTACAGAACAATTTGGATTAATGAGATTTTTAAACTTACTAAACAAAGATGGAAAGAGAAAAGAACATTAACACAAGTGTGCTTAGTATGTATCACAGTCAACATGGACAAGAAAAAAAATGATGTAGAGAACTCTTCCCATTGTAATGAAATAACAGCAGAACTTGAATATCATTCATGTTGCAGAACAAAAGCAAGTTATAAGGAAAGAACCCGCTACCTGAAAGTGAGAACTGTTTAAACAATGAGCAATCTGGCGAAACAAGGGAACCATGCAGCGCTGGAATTCAGATGGCTGAGTTGCTTCTAAAACTTCCTCTAACTCACTTAGGAACAATACTTCCTTTGAACTATTAGTGATCGGCCAGTACTTCAGTAAACCCCTTATGACAGTATCAGCAAGCTTGCAATCTTTCTCTACAAATTGTATAATGGAGTAAGATAATTGTTGATGGTACATAGCTAGGCATTTTGGTTTATGCAGGGGGATTAGAGCTCGAACAAGGAACAATTTATGCTCTTCTTTCAGTGGTAGAGCAAACCCATTTATAATACTGCCCAAAATTTCTAGGAGTTCAGAAATCCCATTATGCTTCTCAGTCTCAAAAATGAAACGATAAAAGATGTTGTTAATAGCCTTCCTGATGAATGGGCGATGCACCATAAATTTTCCGTAAACTCGGTGCAGAATTGTTTTCAAATACTCCCTTTCTCTAGGATCTTCGGAGTCAAAAAGATCAAGCAACTTGAGAATGAACGAGTGATCAACATATCTTTTAGCTAATTTTGCATCGGTCTCAGGTGATGCGACAAACCTTAACAAAAACTCGTACACTAATTGCAAGTGAGGCCATGCAGGATCCATTGAAGGTTCATCCTCTTCCAAATCAAAGCCTTCTACAACTTTATTCTCACGTGGCTGCGGGGTGAACGACCTAAACAAATTTGTAGATACCATTTTTGCAATTTCTTGCATAACAGTTTCTGTAAATTTACCATTTGCTGAAGTCACATAATCCACCAGCTCTAACAGTGTCTGTCGCTTGATCTCCTTTTCTTTCAGATGCTTTGTTGGGTCAGTGAAGTCAAATACAACACAGCACAAGTTCAGCTTTTTAATGAATAAGCTCTGCTTCTCAGAATTGGGAACATCTCTAAATCCAGGCAATGCTTCATAAGAAGAAGAGAGCACAAAGCCATTCGGCTTCAAATTTGCACCCCTCACATTCTTGTTGCCATAACTTTTCCCGACATCTGAAACAGGATTTCCGGCTGGGAAAGATGTAACCAAATTGCCAGACTTACTGGTCCCGAAATCACTGCTTCTTACACCGGTGGGAGGATTCGAATACATTGTATGGCTTCCATCACGACTTTCAGAATTCTTAGAAGACTTCCGGGGAAGCTTACTTAGTATCTGTTTGAACATAATTCATACAAACAAACAAAATGCCGCCCCTAAAAGCACAACACCAGTACCTTAGGTTCCGAAACAATTCGCAAAAACACTCTTGGGTCTAATGAGTCACAGAGCAAAAGCCGATTTCAAGAGCAACAGGTGCGTATATAATTATAATCTGAGACTATACAGAAGTTTGTTTTATGCCTGTTTCTCTGAAAACAAAGCAACAAAGGGGGCCATATACCCCCCTCTCATCCGAAAACTCCAACTAACTTATCTAACACCACAGATCAGACCAAGCTCTAAGTTACCCAATCTCAACCACCGAAAAGATAACCCTCCCTTCAGCTTTGTGCCCTTGTTAGGAAAAAGAAAAACACCCCACAAATCTCCTCGCTTTTCACCCACAAAAAATTGAACTTTTTGCTCAAAAATTGAAAACCCAGATGCCTAAGGTCACTCTAAACTAAAAAATCAGCAGCAGCTTTCTGAATTTAATCCACCAATCCCAACTCCCTTCTCTGTTCTTTCAAATCAAAAGAGGAAAAGAAAAAAAAGAGGAAAATTAGAGGTATATTCACCACATTATTCTCCTTCCCAATGTTCAAAAACTATATTGATAAACTAAATACAATGAAGTGCTCGTGAAAAAATTTTAAATTCACAAAAAGGCAAAAGCACATGCAACAGAGCAGAGGAGATGATCAAGATGAGAAAAGGGAAACCCAGATGGGAACAATGAAGAAAAGGGTTCGATAATACTTACGAGTTACGAAGGAAAGACTCGGCCTTTGTTATCCTTTATTCTCGTTGTAGTTTGTTGACTGAGAAATTATTTTTGTTGTTTATTATTTTCTGCTCGTGATTTTTTCAGTTATTCTTTTGCCTCGGAAAATTTGGGTCAATTTCTCTCTCTCTCTCTCTTTGGTTTTCTACTCCCTTCTGGGCTCTTTGGAAAAGTCAAAGTCAAAACCGAAACACCCACAGGAAGAAACCCAATACCCACGACGAGGACCAGCCCGTAGCTTTAATACGTCAATCTCCAAACCGACACCGTTTCTATGCTACATCTGGTCTTTCCGTTTAACTCTTTCCCTTTCGGGTTGGTAAAAGAGACTAGTTTCTTGTTTGGGTGGGCCTTGTGAGGTATGACTTGTATATTCGGCCCAGAGTAGTCGATATATTTCACGAAATGAATTTTGAATTAAACCTAAGCTCGTGCTAATTATTTAATTTAGTGACATTCAGTTTCTACTTTAACAATCAGTTTAGTAGTATTTCATTTTGACGGAAAAACACTCAAATTCGAATGTTCCCAAATCTAAATATCGGATAACCGGTGTTAAATTAATAAAAAATTTAACTGTTAATTCAATACTATTTCACAATGTTGGAAGAAAACTCATATTCGAATCTCCCCCAAGTCCTAAATTAAAAATAAACAAAAAGCCCTTCTATTGTTTTGCCTTTATAAGGAGGCCACTTTATCTATGTTTATATATGTTAGCACAAAAACGGCGGTTTATATATGCCATTTCTACAAGATGTTGCAAAGAACCCACTAGTGTAGTTATTTGGAGTAATTGCTCCTCCAAAAAGCCCTTGGTTCGATTCAATTCCTAGTATCCAATGTAGTGTGTGAATTTGGTATGTTAAAAAAAATATCGACGTCAAGTAGCAGAAGAATAAATATTATTGCCATATGATTTCATAACGCGACGAGGCTGCGACCAGGGTAGACCTTATGTGAAGGGAGAAAAAAAATAGCAGGCTGGAAATTATTCAATCTTCAACTCATCGTGGGACACCAAGTCAAACGTCAAAGCACAAGACATTCTAGATTGGTCAGAAATTGCTTGCAAGTTTTTATCAAACTCTACTCTGGATTTTTTCTTTCTTTTACTTTTTGTTTGGATTGTAGTGGGTAAGAAATAATGTATACTAGGCTTTATTGCTATAGTGCACCCTGAAATATTGGTCAATTCTCACTTTATCCCCTTAAAGTTAAAGTGATTCACTTTGCCCCCTTGACCAAGGTTTGATGTTCCACATCGCCCTTACCGTTAACTCCATCCAAAAATCTGTTAAGTTTGATGATGTGGCAAGGGTATTTTAGTAATTTTGTGCACTTAGGTTTTTTTAATTACTTTTTAAAAATTAAAATACAAACATAAAATAGAAAATAAAATAGATTTTAGAGGAAAAAAAAAAAAGCCCCCTACCCATCGCTTCTCCCCCAATCGCACCAAATCCATCCCTTCCTTCTCCATCCTTGTAACCTCCCCCACCCACCAGAAACCCATCGATCCCCCCACCCACAACCCACCCCTCTCCCTGTGTAGGGCCTACCCAAAATATTCAAAGCCCTTCAACTTTACACAAGAGTCTGATTAATAAGTTTAAAACAAAGCAAGCGACTATGCTTTCATTACTCTTTTGCCCAGAAGAACACCACCCATTGCTATGGCAGCTGTTCAAACTGCTAAAATTCAGAGAGAGAGAGAGAGAGAGTTCAATTTTTTAAAGTTAAATTTTATGTATGTATTTTAATTTTTAAAAGTTATTAATTTTTTATTAATTTTTTTTATCCATGGGCTCCACTTTGCCACATTATCCACTCAAATTTGTGAATAAAAAACTTAGGTGCACAAAATTACTAAAACATCCCTGCCACATCATCAAACTTAACTGACTTTTGAATGGAATTGACGGTAAAGGGCACTGTGGAACATCAAACCTTGGTCAATGGGGCAAAGTGGGTCACTTTAACTTTAGGGGGGTAAAGTGAGAATTAACCAATATTTCAAGGTGCATTGTAGCAATTAAGCCATAAAACTATATGGTCCATCTTTAATGTTTTTTATAATGCAAAGTAAAATCACCGAAGCTTATGTAAAAAAAAATGTAACGCGAACACCTTAAACATGCAAATAATTTATTAAGTATGAATAGGAAGGGGTCGTCTCTTAAACAATAAGATTAAAAGAAAAGACAGAGAGAGGGAGAGAGAGAGAGAGAAGAATAATTACAACGAAACTTGCTAGCTTCTCCAGAGCTACCAAAATTGCAATGTTCTTAAGGAACCTACACTGCAAGTCTAGCCCTAATCTCAATATATATAAAAACTCAATGCTGCTATAAAAGTTGCGAATACTACCAATAATTACAAGAGGTGTTACCATTTTGAGCATGAAACCTTGTCTGCTGATTAAGCATGAAATTGATGACATTACCGGCAACCAAAATCGCAAGACGCTGAGGAGTGCTATTATCGGAGAATGGGGTTGTAACTATAGCAAGTTCTGTCTGCATCACAATCTGTATTGGGATTTGCTGTCAATAAAAGCTTGAGTTGATGGTTCTCTCCCAAGAAAGCTAGTTAAAACTTCAATTGGTTCCTTTGCTCCTCCTGGGGCCAAAACCTAAAAAGAGAATAATTTAATATAAATAAATAGAGAAATGAGCAAAATGTGACGTGAGTAGGACTGTTGCAAAATATTTCCGACAGAGACAAAAGAGGATCCCATTGTCCCATATGAATTATGAAGAGCATGAAAGGGAAGTAAAACCTAAATCGACACACCTTAAGACTAAACGTCGAAATGCACGGATACTATTCGTAAGAGAGGATATGAAATCAAAAAAGTTTTGGAAACATTATGGCCACACTTCTTTCTATTCAGCAAATTCTTTACCTTGTTCCTGAACTGCATGCCAACATATTGGTTCAAATAACTGTCATGAAACTTTGAGGCAAATATATCAGCCGCAAAAACCTACATGTAACATTCAAGGCATCAGCACTAAATGTCACAGAATCACAGATTATTAGAATGATATCCGGCAAACATAATCATTGAGCAACTATTGCATGTAACAACGATTGTCATTGCAAACTTGGGAAACTAAGTAACAAGGATGTGTTGTTTGACTTTTTTCCGATAAGGGATGGGTGACAAACCTCACTCCAAATACGACTGTAACAAGCAGCTTCATGACCAATGGCGCTACATGGAAAACGTGAAGCAGGATTGACATCCTCTAACATTGGCAAACCTAACAAGATCTGAGGAAACAGAGTTAATAATACCCCAAAATGCAACTTCATAAGGGAATGAATTACTGGAAATAACCACATACCCTTGGATGAAGATGCTTGAATAACTCAACAATGTCAACATTTTCAGCAGAATGTATAATTTGATCGAAAAGACCTGACGAAATAGATGTTTTTCAGTTCTGTACATGATAAGTCGAAATGTCTGCTTCACCAACATCTACATGATAATTTGACATTCCAACATTGTACATTTCCTAGAAAGAACAGCAGTCTACCTTGGCATCAATTTTAACATACAAATAGTGTCTACAATTATTAGGCAATAGCCTTATCCATTGATCACCAGTCCAGTTTCAAAACAATGGCTATTAATATAACTATGAGAAACTTAGGGCCCATTTGATAACCATTTCAATTTTAGTTTTTGGTTTTCATTTTTTGTTCTAGAGTATAGAGGAAAAAGAGGGAGAATGGAAGTGAGAATGAGAGTTGAGATGGGATTGAGAGTGGAGGATGGGAGGGATGAGTAACAAAAGTGAAAACAAAAATTCAAAACTGAAATCTATTTGAAATTGATTTCACTTTTAAGTTTTTGTTTTCACTTTTGTGACTCCTTCTCATCCTCCCCTCTCATCCTCTCTCTCAATCTCATCTTGACTCACATTCTCACTCTCATTTTCCTCTATACTCTAGCACAAAAATGAAAAATGAAAACTGAAATTGGAATGGTTATCAAACGGGCCCTTAGGAAGCAGAGCTTTTAAAAATTAAAAGTATAACTAAGAATCAGTTGTCTACAGTGATTTCTTTTTAAAACCAACTCCAAGAAATCCAAATCAACACAAATCAAAAGGCAAAAGTTCTAACAACAAATATTTTCCAGGGAAAAAAATGTATGCAAATCCTATGAAACAAAGACAGCCTTAAAGATGATTCTTCAAAGAATCAATGAAGTGTAGAAATAGTGAGAGGACTTACAATAAAGAATTTCTTGCCTCATCTTGAGTGCAGAGAAGGAACATCGCCGTCTTTTAATGGCTTTGCACATTTCATCTTTGATAGGTTTTGTTATATCCTGCATGTAAATTCAATAGTAATTAGCAATTTAACTCATCTTATATCTCTTAAAAACAACTATATTTTTTTAGAGTATTTACATTAGACATGACATCAACAATAACTGCCTATAATGAGGATAAAACCAAAAGTAAACATGTTAATGACAATATGAGAGGTTTCACTTGGGGAGGAGAGAGAAAGAAAAGAGCACACTAATTTTGGGAGCATTTATTACTTAAATTTAAAACAAAAGTAATAATAAAGCATGTGTCACCTGATGGAAGCCAGATATCAACTTCAAAGTGAAGCTTTCGTAACACCTGAAATTGTACACAGTTAAGAAGCATTAATTGAGGCCATGTGTCCTCATAAAAGGGAACACTGTGATCCATAATCCATTAATTACCAGTTCTCTAGCACCAGAGCAGGAACCTCCACAAAATCTTGATCAAAACCCAGCCCAGAAAATCTGGCAAATGATGCACGATTGCATATATGTTGGACCTAAAGGTTCATATTTTACAAAAGAAGCTGTTAGTTATGGGAAACATATCACACTAGAAAACTTTATTAACTACCAAAATTATATAACATACCAAGAAGAATAATATTCCAGACTAAATCTGTTTCTCCGATCAATTAGCTAACAGGAGTTCATCCCAATTATCTAAACATCACCTAGATAGTCGTTATTGGAAACTTAAAGGATATCCATTCATTAAACCAACATAAAAATAAAAGTAAAAATTAGGGAAGGTTCAAGTATGGCATCATTGAGACCACATTCAATTAACTTATTCAAAAAATCTTGGAGGCCCTTAACTTATTCATCTTCTGATTTGGCTAATGGGTCTTCTCAAATACGCAGGTTGCATGTTAGTGGCTGGTATTATTTCATGCATCTTTCACAGGGCAAGTGGAGGCATATGCAGTTTTTTATATTCTTGCTGCTAGCCAATTAAAGGACACCGCTCAAGCTTAAAGTTAGGACTGATCCAATGTGGACTTTACCACCAGGCATTCCCCATAAGGGCAAAGCCATCGCTCTCAAAGTTCCCATTTCACTACAATCTTACTAATGGAGAACGTTGTGGAAGGTACTGCCAAAGGCCTTAATCTCTAGATCTTAACAAGACAGAAACTAGATATTGAGGAACTCCTCTCTCAGTAATGCAGTTGTCACCATTCAGGCGTAGCCATCTTTCCTATGACATCCAACCTAAAAGTATGCAGTTACTGCCCTATTTAAAGTCTTTTAAAGGCTGGCAAAGAATAATTTTCCGTTTTCAGTTAGTAAAGATGGAACTAATAAAGGATGAAGGTGAAGTAACTAAGGTGCAGCATTTTGAATTGCAATGATTTATTTATATTACCATGTGTATTATTCCATAAACAAAATAACATACAGAAAAGGATATTGCAAGTTTTGATAATTACTGAAAATGTGAATGATGAAATACAACATACCACATGGCCAAACTCATGGAAAAGATCCACAACTTCAGAGAATCTCAGTAATGCAGGATGACCACTAACATCCTTTTGTAGTTGAGCTATCATTAACACCACGGGGATCTAATTACAAAAACGAAATGGTAAGTCAATAACACAAGATCAATGGCTTATGCAAATAACAATCTATCCACACATGATTCTCTATGTCAATATGATAATTAAATATCTGAACTTAAAATAACCAGAGCTACTTTCATTTGAGAGCAAAAGGAATAAATGCAAAGGATCACATGCAAATGAGATCAAAATTGGAACTTTACACTCAAAGACGTTTCTATTATTACCTCGAAGAGAGTAGGTCACTCAACTCAACATCACCGAAAGCAATTATATGTATCTTATACTACAGTTATTAAACATTAATTTCCATCTGATAGCAAACCTTATATTACACAAATAATATTTAAGTCACAAATTGAAAACACAACCTGACGCGATCCATTGGATGATAATGCACCATTTTGAAGAGCCACCACACAGGTATGATTATATTTTCCTTCCCTGTTAACAGAAAACATAAACCCATTTGTTCGTGACTCAAAGAAAATAACATAAAGGAAGAGCTAAATCTTTAAAAGAAGTCATCCTTCAACCTTATGTACATATCAAGGTAGAAATGACCCAAAAGTTCACCAGAACTTAAGTCAAAAACTGAGTATACGCAAACATCAGAATGCCAAACCTCAGCATCTGTGATTTCCTCAAATCTTAAACCTGAAGAAAATAAAAATAGCAGTTCAACTATCACTATATAATTCATAATGTGATTAAGTGTATGGGAAATATTAAAGTATCATGAATAATTACCAAAAAGGTCTTGCACTATCTTGAAGACTCCGGATAGAACCAAATTTACTGGAAAGTATTGCTTAAGAGCTCCAAAGTCCACATTAAACTGCTGTGCTTCAGCCTTCTTCACATAGTATAGCAGATCCTCAATTCCAAATGGATGGTCTCCTTCCTCTTTTCTCTGGTACCACATCACACAAAAAACAATCAGCCACGAAATAAACCAAATCATTGGGAAAAGAATGAAATAAACCAAAGTATTGGGAATACAAAAGGTATTCTAACCTTCAAATCTTTCAAGATGGAAAGCTCCATGGTAGCCGAGTCAGTCAAGCTATTGGAGATGTCCTCTAAGAACTCAAAAACCTAAATAGTCACCAACACAAGTATGAGCTACAAGAAACAATTGTGTGCAAATGGACATCAATGATAAGATGTTCCCAGTGCGATAAACAAAATTATCCCAAATATGCCTACTAAGCTTCTTGACATGATTTATTTTAACTCGGAAAAAGAGCAGAAAGTATGATACAATTTTAAAGCAGGGTCATAACAGAAAGATTAAGGATCAAAACAACCAATTAGCCTCATGAAGATCGACTTGAATTTCCCTAATTAGTCAATATCCTTCGTCACTGTCAGTAAGTAGGGCCTGAGGCCCCTTGCAAATCTAAAGAGCATGCAGCAACAAGAGAATGGACCTCATACATCTTCTTGGAAGAAAATAAAAGAAAGCACAATACATATTTCTTAGAATATAATTTTCTCTAGGCTTATCAGCTAGGTGGAGAAGAGGCAAATGGCAAAAATAATAATTTATCTTGAGGGCCACCAGAAATAACCTCTTAAACAGTTCATCTCTTATCAATCAGGCCAAAAAAGAAAACAGCATCTCTCATTGTTTCCATTGTTATTACACTAACTCTAATTGATTATTAAGGAGTTAAAATATCCCCAGCTGACCAACCTATCAGGTCATGAAATTCAGAGCAAAAAAGTTGAATATCATAAGAAAAATGCAACGCCATACAAACCTTTGATGGTGTTTTTGCCATTCTAAGATCAACTGCACAGTCAGCATAACTTGAATAGCCAAGCAACCGAGCAAATTTATGGCGCAGTTGGACCTAACCAACAAAATATCAGAGTCAACTGACTTGTATATACTTTACTTCATCATAATTCATAACATAACACTAGTGAGGTATATTAGGAGACAAAGAAAAACAATTATAAATAGAATATTAACCACACAAGACTTTTTTAAGGAGACAATACGAACATTATAGCTTTTAGTTTTTATAATTGACAAAAAAAAAAAAAAACCATGTCACCTATTTAAAAATTACAAATACTTCAAAAGATATGATTTTTTTTTTTTTTGGGGGGGGGCGCCCTAAAGAGAATTATTTGTTGACCAAGAGAACTGAATTTCTAAAAAGACTTTTAAAAATAGACAATTTGGAGTTAAATTAATGGATAACTGTTAAATTAAGTTTTTCAGTAGATCTACAAGACTACAATGGATTCAAAAATTGATTATCTAATAGGAAGTACAATAATCAGGGGAAGAAAATAAAAACGATTTACCAAATCTTCTAAGATTGAAAGATTGACTTCTCCACACCTCTTTCCATATGCCACTGCTACCATCCTCCTTGTTGTTCCAACCTTCAAAAATGCTCCAAATGAATTTTTCAACGAAATTAGTAGTGATTCTGAAGTTATCAAATAACACAACAAACTAAATGTCAATCTTGACAAAAATGTTACAGTTTGCGGTGAAAATTTCAGTAATAATGCATTGCCTTCAATATGAACTCAGCAGATCATACCTCACAAAGTTCCAGTAGTGCTCCCACATGATGACTTTTCAGGGTCACCTTGAATTTACCATCTGTAACTTTGTCTAAGCTCTGCACATGAATAAATTTATTTTATAAATGCAACATTTTTGTATAATGTTCAGTGATTTATTTAGAGACAATGTACCGCAATTATAACGGGCTTATTCACATTTTACTTACAATGATTTGCCCGTGTGTATTTGAATAAATTTATAAACGTAGTTACACAAAGTATAGATAAGTTACACAGTTACCAGAAACTATATAAATCCAAAAGAAATATGTTGAAAGTTTAACCATAACTGCAGCCCAAGTAAACTAGCATAAAGTAGCATTCCAGGAAGGTTAGTTTGAAAAATAACTGAGTGAAGAATACTACACCTTGAGAAACTCTGGCGGTAACCCAGCCAACTCGGTCTCGGTGAAGAGAAGGAAAGTACCATCCTCATTTAGATTTTGGATATATTGCAAGCTTAGCTCATCGATTTGGATTCTCACACGCTGCATTTCCTCTCTCTTAGTTAAGGTAAGATTCAAACCATTGCGTTCAAAGTCTCTCATCTGTCACTGATCAGGAAAGAATCAACATCCAGCATTTACCAAAAAGAGAACCTAGAGTGACATTATCAAGACAACAGCAATATATACCCACCCATCCACCCCCTACCCCTTCTCAAAGAAAATAGTAATTAAAATAAAATCTACAAATTTTCAAGTAAATATAAGAGACTGAGAAAGAGAAAGACCCATAGGAATACTGCAAAAGCATTCTTACTCCTTACCAAGGCCTGAGTATAGTTCTTTGCTTCAGCATTCACCCATTCCCCTCTAGCAGCAAAGGCTTTGACGACACGGTATACATCTTCGCGCTTGCTGTTCAGTTTTAGTAAATAAAGATGTGTTATTTATTTCCATAATTCTTTAAAGATCTTCAAAATAGAGTTCTAGTTCAGTTCAATCTCATTGCAGATGATATGCTTGTTAAAGCCAACAATACTCTATACAAAGTTCAAGTTACTTGAGAATTAGAGATCATCACCCAAAAATTAATCGTACCTGCAAGTCAGAAGATGGGTATCTATTCTCCGCTCTGCTTCAGCGCTTGCTTTGTGGACATCATCGGAAGTGGTTACCATCTTTGGAAACACACAAGACTGGACAAGTGGAAATTGTTGCGCTTCTAATTCTGCTAGAGGTGAAATAACATTCATATATGTAACCTGTAAAATTTAACCGTTATTAAAATTAGCTCAAATGATAATTAAAAAAAATTAAATGACAGTTTTCCAACAAAAATATACATTCTTAATATGCTAATTCACTAAAAGCATTATTTTTACGAACTGTACTATTCTCTAAATTGAATTTGAGAAATTAAAAACTTAAAGAACATTACAAGCCAAATTAGTCTTAAAAATTCAAATGCAAAAGCTACTGTGTGAATTGCTTACAACCTTGTCGAGTGGAATTGAAGCAACCGCATCGTGCACCTCTTTCGACTTGGTAATGATTCGGTCCGCCAATTTTAAAATCTCGGATGCCGATAGATTAACTCGAACCTTAGAGCCCTGAAGATCTGCAACTTACATAAACACAGAAAAAGTGAAGAAAAAAATCGAAAGCAGAATTAACAACTACAGTGAGCGAATAAGACTGTTTGTTTGTCCGGAAAGTGAAAAGAAAATCAAATAAGCAATGAACAAACCTCTGTTCTTCCTGTTCTTCCTGTGGGAGTTGAAGGCGTTGATTCCGAGGTTAACAGCGAGAACGAGCAGAGCAGCGGCTCCGCTGACGACTAGCAGGCTACGTTCCCGCTTCTGTTTGGACATTTTTTCGCTGTTTCCTTGACTTTCCGTCATATTCTTTGCTCAAGTTTGTTTCTTTTCTCTCTCACCAACCGGCAATTGCGAGGGAGGGAAATTTGGGAATTTATCATAGGCGGAAAAGAGAGGCAATTGACCACTTTTTTTTATGAGCAGGAGGCGTACGATAAATTGCATTTATTGAATTCAAAATTTTAAAATTTGTGGGAGGCCTATCCTTATCAATGGTGCAATCAAGGTCCATCGTTATCTCGGCCCTTGATTGCTTCAATTTGGGGATTATTAAATTGAAGTGGGCTTGGGCCTAAGGTATGTGTGGACCCGCACATAATTTTCCAAAACCCAATTTTGGTCCAAATTTAAAATTTTCAATCAACATTCTTAATTATATTTAACAATAAATTACTTTTTCTATAAGGTTAAATACTTTTTTGGTCATTGGGTTTTACACGAAAATTCAATTTGGTTAGTGAAAATTTTTTTTAGGCAAATTGGTCACTGTGTTTCCCAAAGTTTACAATTTATAGACATTTTGTTATCTTCCGTTAATTGAAGTTTTTTTTTTTAAATTTTTTTAATTTTTATGAAACATCTTCAGTCTTGTTCCTCTAACTCAACAAGTATAGTATATTGTGCTATTAGGGTTTAACAAATTGGGGGAAATAATCGAATCGAAATTATAAGGAAATAAAAAATCCAAACCAAATTCAAATGAAATCAACAACCTACGAATATATTTTGGTGCTCTATCCCCTTGATTACTTCTTCTTGCCATCCGAAGTCACAATGTTGTTCTCACTCAATCGATTCAGGCTTCAATATAGCATCCAATCTGTGACCTTATACCTCACAATTTCGATTTTGACATAAAATTTCCCCCAATTTGTTAAACCCTAATAGCACAATATGCCCTAACTCATTGAATTAGAATAAGAAGACTAAACGTGCTTCCTAAAAAATAAAAAATAAAAACTGCACTTAATGGAATTAACGAATGATAAAAGAATGTCTATAAATTGTAAACTTTAGGAAACACAGTGACCAATTTGGCTAAAAAAATTTATAAGTGACCAAATTGATTTTTCATGTAAAACCCAATAACCAAAAGAGTATTTTTATATATCATTTTGTATACACGAATACTTATGGGGTTTGTAGCTTAGGGTTCGGTTGTTGTCTTAATGACTTCATATAGATAATATAAAGTTCAACCGATGTTTATTTCGTACAAGTTATGTTGAGATATTTATAACCAAGGGGTAAAAAAGCATGGACACTTTGACCTCTTAATGTAATCTCCAATGATTATTAATTATAAATATGATTTCGTTTTCTGTTGTTGTTGAGGATGGGTCGGTGTAGATTTTTTTATTAGGTGAAACCACAAATATAAGAGTTGGTAGAGGTAAGTGGGTAAATATGTAGTAAAGTTATCAACAATTGTGATGGCCATGAATTGAAAGCTTAGTGAATGCTGGTAGACTTGTCGGTAAGGGAGTGGAAGAATCACATGTTATAAGTTCTTTACACATATATGTTATGTTTATACAAATATGATGTGTGTCAACCATCTAATACATGATAAAGAGACAATTTATAATGAGTTGAGTTATTCTATTGATGTCAAATTTTCATTCAACACAAGTTTTTAGCTTAAATTTTATATATTAACACTGAAATTTTTTATATCGTAAAATGAGTAGATATGTCAAAAGATTTAAAAATAAAAAAAAAGAATTTTATCAAAATCGAAGGTAATCGAAGCAATTTACAAACGATACCCTAAATAGATCGATCAACCAATCTATGGCGCAAAAATTGGTGAGATTGAACAAAAATAATACTAATAATAGAACTATTTCATTTATGTTATAAATATATGGGAATGTGGATGACCACTATAACACCCATTATCTCCACCTTTTTATGTTTTGTCACTTATATGCTCTTATTGTTGTAATTAGTAGTTATAATTTGTGGGTTAAATACCTATAGTTATAAGCTTATAAATAGGTGCTTATCAAAGATGAATGGGACAAGTTTAGAGACTAATTTCTATTGTCTTCCTCTACTCCTCATTTCTCTCTACAAATTCCCTTAGTTATATAACATGTCATCAGCACGAGCCTCTAACCACTTGATAATCTTAGAGAAATAGAATAATTTCCTCTTATATATCACAAGTATGGAACTCTTGTTATATAGGTTTTGACAAATGGAAAGAAGTGCATCAACAAAAGAAAGTTGAACAACAAGATCCAAACAGATAATAATTATTTTATTTTTATTTTCATTTAAATATCTAGTGCATGTGAACAAAAATTTCTAAACTAATTATATACAACAGATGGACTAAGGGAAGTCCAATCAATCCTAGTAAACAGGATCGTTCAAAGAAACTGTCTCATCTTCTGGAACACATCTCCCCAAGTAAGATTTAAGTCGTTGGCCATTAACCTTAAAAATATTTCCATTCTTGAGATCCTCAATTTCAACAGTCCCATATGAGAAAACTCTTTTAACAATGAAAGACCCTGTCCATTTAGTTCTTAATTTTCTAGGAAACAAATGAAGTCTAGAATTATACAAAAGAACAAGTTGAGAAGGCTCAAAAAATTTCCTCAAAAAATTTTTATCATGAAAAACTTTAGTACGTTCTTTGTTAATTCGTGAGTTCTCATATGCATCATTTCTGATTTCCTCAAGTTCATTCAATTGGAGTTTTCTCAAGGTACCTGCATCTCCAAGACTAAAGTTAAACAATTTGATAGCCCAATATGCTTTATGTTCTAATTAAACAGGTAAATGACAAGGTTTACCATAAACTAGCCTATATGGAGACATACCAAAAGGTGATTTGTATGCAGTACGGTATGCCCACAAAGCATCAGTTAGTCTCAATGACCAATCCTTCCGAGTTGGATTCACCGTCTTTTCCAAAATTTGCTTGATTTCCTTGTTTGCAAGTTCAGCTTGGCCATTTGTCTGTGGATGGTATGGAGTGGAAATCTTATGGGTTATCCCATATTTTTTCATCAAAGCTTCAAATGGTCGATTGCAAAAATGTGATCCTCCATCACTAATGATCACTCTAGGAGTACCAAACCTGGACAATACATTTTCTTTCAAAAATTTCAAAACAATCTTATGATCATTCTTCCGACATGGTATGGCCTCAATCCATTTTGAAACATAATCCACAGTAACAAGGATATATAAGTAACCAAAAGATGGAGGAAAAAGACCCATAAAATTAATGCCCCAACAGTAAAAAATTTCAATAATTAAAATTGGGTTAAGAGGCATCATATTACGTCGAGTAATTTGTCCCAACTTTTGACAACTTGGACAAGTCTTGCAAAATTCATACACATCTTTGAAAAGTCTAGGCCAATAAAAACCACATTGAAAAATTTTGGCCGAAGTCTTTTTGGAAGAAAAGTGACCTCCACAAGCCTCAGAATGACAAAAAGATATGACACTAAATATTTCATCATCAGGAACACATCTACGGATTACCTGGTCAGGACAATATTTGAAGAGATACGGTTCATCCCAAAAGAATTTTCTCACCTCAACCATGAATTTCTTTTTCTCTTGTGAGGTCCAATGAGGTGGGATAAGACCTGTAGCAAGAAAATTCACAATGTTAGCAAACCATGGTAATTTAGAAACACCAAACAATTGTTCATCAGGAAATGAGTCTTTTATAGGCAAATATTCAGAAGGCTCCTCAAAAGATATCCTAGAAAGATGGTCTGCAACAACATTCTCCACTCCCTTCTTTTCTTTGATTGTAAGATTGAATTCTTGGAGAAGCAAAATCCATCTAATCAATCGTGATTTGGCTTCCTTCTTTGTCAATAAATACTTCAAGGCGGAATGATCTGTAAAAACAACAATTTGTGAGCCCAAAATATATGATCTAAACTTTTCCAATACAAAAACCACAGCAAGCAATTCTTTTTCAGTTGTAGTGTAATTTTTCTGTGCACTATTAAAGTTTTGCTTGTGTAGCAGATAACAACAGGCTTCTTGTCTTTTCTTTGGCCTAGCACTGCCCCAATAGCACCATCACTAGCATCACACATTATTTCAAAGGGCATGGACCAATCTGGGGGCTGCATTATAGGAGTTGATGTTAGCATTTTAATTAATTTCTCAAATGCTTCTTGACATGCAAAATTCCAATCAAATTTAGCATCTTTCTCCAAGAGATTATTCAATGGCCTTGCAATTGCACTAAAATTTTGTATGAATCTCTGGTAGAAACCTGCATGTCCCAAAAAAAGATCTAACATCTTTAACAGTTTTAGGAATAGGCAAATTAGAAATTAAATCAATTTTGGACTTATCCACTTCAATTCCTTTGTGAGAAACAATGTGTCCAAGTACTATGCCAGATGTGACCATGAATTGGCATTTCTCCCAGTTAAGCACCAATTTTTTCTCTTTACACATGATAAGAACATTCTCCAAGTTAGATAAACAATCAGAAAATGAATCATCAAACACAGTAATATCATCCATGAAAACTTCTAAATATTTTTCTACCATGTCACTAAATATGCTTATCATGCAACGTTGGAATGTAGCTGATGCATTGCAAAGACCAAAAGACATTTTTCTAAAAGCAAAAGTTCCAAATGGGCAAGTAAAAGTTGTTTTTTCTTGATCTTCTAATTAAATCTCAATTTGATAATATCCTGAATAACCATCTAAAAAACAATAATACATATGCCCTGCAACTCTTTCCAAAATTTGGTCAAGAAATGGTAAAGGAAAATGATCCTTTCTTGTGACTGAGTTCAATTTACGATAATCAATACACATTCTCCATCCAGTAGTGACCCTAGTTGGTACCATTTCTCCATTATCATTTTCAACTACTATGACTCCAGATTTTTTAGGAACAACCTGTGTAGGACTTACCCATTTGCTATCAGAAATTGGATATATGATACCTGCATCCCAAAGTTTAAGTAATTCTTTTTGGACAACTTCTTTCATTGTTGGGTTAAGTCTACGTTGATCCTGTCTAACTGGTTTAGCATCTTCTTCAAGAAAAATTTGGTGTGTGCAAACCAAAGGACTAATACCTTTAATATAAGATAAAGTCCATCCAATAGCAGTCTTATGATCTTTCAAAACTTTAAGTAACATACCTTCATGCAAAAGCTCCAGTTTAGAAGATATTACCACAGGATAGGTCTCATCTTCTCCCAGAAAAGCATATTTAAGTCCAACAGGGAGAGGCTTCAATTCACACTTCGGGGCTTCTTCTTTTGATGATTTTGTCTCATCACTCACAGTTGGCAACTCCTCATATTTTGGTATCCAACCATTATGTTCTTGTACCTGCGCAGAATCCAACAAAAAACAAAGATATTGTACTTCAAAATCTTGTGAAAATTACAATCCCCATTTACTAAACAAATTTGCAATGGATCAAAATAAAAAGAAGAATTAAAGCAATTTTGAACAATTGTCTCGATCATGTAAACTTCTTTGTCTTCTTTATTGTTTGTGGGCTGCTTGCATATGTTGAATATGTTGAGCTCCAGTGTCATGTTCCCAAATGATAGTTGCATAAGTCCATTCCTGCAATTTATATGAGCATTAGAAGTAGCAAGAAATGGTCTTCCAAGAATAACAAGAATTTGAGAACTAGAATGCACAACTGGTTCAGTATCCAAAACTATAAAATCAACTGGAAAATAAAATTTGTCTACCTGAACCAGCACATCTTCCACCATACCTCTTGGGATGTTGACTGAACGGTCAGCCAATTACAATGTTACTGAGGTGGGTTTTAATTCACCAAGACCCAATTGCTTATAAACCGAGTAAGGCAACAGATTAATGTTGTTAATATTATGTTAACTCGCAATTGTACGGGGCAATTAGTAGTATAGCAAGACAAGTACGAGGTCGTACCCACGAAGACTGAGAAGTTAAAACTAGTTATGTACTTAGATTACCAAATTCAAGAAAGTAGGAGGTTATGTCTAAAACAGAATTTAGAACAAGAGTGGTTGTGATTGTTGAACAAAAGAAGCAAAATGAAATTGCAAACAAAAACAAGTAAACAAATGTAACAAAGAGTGGTTTTAAGAGTTGGAAAACAGATTTTGAGACTAGGGCATTCGAATCACCATAACAATTCAATTCTGGGTTATAAAGATTCAAGTAACAAGTCTAATTCAGATTCAAAGATTGATTCTAGCTAAAGTATGATTAGGCCATGGTGTTTGGTCCTAACCTTCTGTTCCTAATTCCCTAATTTGATCATTTGTTGTCTAACCTAAAATTAAGCATTAGAAACCCATTAAGCATAGAAGAACATTTTAAACAACCAAGTATGTATCTAATCCCTGTTGTCGAATGTCCATACATACTCTTCCTATTCATAGTTCAATTCGAATTAAAGCATGGTGTATACTCTTAATTCAAACCAAGATAGCTAAC
>NW_018921534.1:353722-375376 GCF_002207925.1 Prunus avium
GGCTCGGGGAGAGAGAGAGGGAGAGAGAGAAAAGTGATAAAAATCTGATTTTAGAAACCCATTTTGAAATTTTTGCGGTTTTGCCACTACGTTTCTTTTGATCGTAACTTCTTCGTTACAACTCCGATTCGAGCCCACTAAGTGTCTACGGACTCATCTCGGTACAATCTATGTAATAGCACCATTCATTTTCCCCAAATCCTTCTGGATTAAAAAGTGACCAAAATACCCCTACCCTCGAGGGCAAAAATTGGAATTTCATATTTTATTAAATTAATTAAATTATCGAATAATTTAAATTTTGGGTCGGGATTTTACATTTGTGGGTTAAATACCTATAGTTGTAAGCTTATAAATAAATACTTATCAAAGATGAATGGAACAAGTTTAGAAACTAATTTTTATTGTCTTCATCTACTCCTTATTTCTCTCTACAAATTCCCTTAGAGCATCTCCAACAGACTCCCTATCCTCTCATCCCTACAAATTCCCTTTGGCTAAAAAGAAGGGAAATCCTTCTTCCAGCAGACTCCCTACTTGGCTCTCTATTTTGGAGAACTAACTTTTGGCTCTCTATATCTAGCAAGGAGGAGAGAGAAATGGAGGCTCGCCAAATTGAAGAGAAAGAGAAAGAGAGAGAAAAAGGGGGAGAGAGATGGAGACATTTGGAAGGTTTGTGGGGTTGGGTTTCTACTTTTCTTTTTAATATATTTGATTTGCAAGAGAAAGAGGGAGAAAGAGAAAGAGAAAATAATAATAAAATATTTCATATTAGCCAAAATAAAGAACATTGCTGGAGAAAACACATTTTAAGTGGTTGCTATGATAGCTTTCTAACTATTTTAGCTAGAATTTGGTTAAAATTTGAAGACACTCCTGGAGATGCTCTTTAGTTATATAGCAATTTATAAGTTGGATAACATCAGTGTAATTCTGTAAAAGATCGGTTTCTATTTTGGGCCAAGTTCATCTAGTTTTTCCATTTAAAAAAGGAACTTTTACACGGCCCGTGTTGTTCGCTGACCGTCGCCTGGGCCTAAAGGCTAACTCTCCCTTCCTCATCCAAGGGTTAGTTTAATTGGGCCATATCCGACCCGCTGGGAATCTCACCTGAAAGAGCAGTCGAGTATAGTCGAAACCAAAACTCAGCCGACACCTCTCTTCACATCCGCACACCTTTCCCTCTTCTGTTTGGCCAGCGAGAAAATCCATGCCTCCGAGAGCCAGAGACAAGCAGAAGGCGCCCGCGCCGCAGCCGCCTCCGCCTTCACTCGAAGATCTTTTCGCTTCTCTTAATAGGCACATCGAGCGATCCGAATTCGAAGAAGCCGTCGGAGTTGCAGATCAAGGTTAATTTAATTTCGTATTTTTCCCCCGAATTTTGAAATTTCTTTTTTCATTACATTACGTAAATTTTATTTTCGAAACGAATCGCAGTTCTCTCAATTTCTCGTGGCGATGAGGACGCGCTTCGGTGCAAGGTCGTGGCCTTGGTCAAGGCCGATGACGTTGATGGCGCCCTTTCCACAATTCGATCTTCTAAGAGTCCTCCTGCGGATTTCAGATTCTTCGAGGTTTAGTAAATTCAACCACTCCGTAGCAGTTAGCTGTATATCTTTATGCATATTTGTGTGTGTAAATGTTGGTTTATTATTGAGACACTTTCGCTGCATTCTATTATTCCGACAATTATCGTAATGATATGATAAAAACTCTCGTAAGTTATAAACTTTCAGGGGTGCAGTTGTGTGAATGTGCATGAGAATATTAATCGAGGTCTGGTTCAGATTTCACATGAGAATGTCTTTAGAAAGTTAGAACTGTGATTATTTTGTTGAGCTGCAATTCTGTTTTGTTTGCATGATGACTACTTGTACCTTGGTCCGAAATGTTTAGGAAATAAAGTAAAATAACGGCAGGTTATGTATGCTTACAAGATGTGGGTTGGCGTTTTGTTTAGTTGAGTTGAATAAACATAGAAGTCCTCTTCAGACGGTTGCAGGTTCTGTGTTTTTTTTATTGCTGGACAGTTAGGAGATTGAATATTTCCCAGAAATGAAGCATGAGTGTTTCTGTTCTTAGGTTTGTGCTTTCTTGTGATGCATGATTTGCAATTGTTTTTACTAAAATGAATTTATTCAAAGTTGAAAACCAATTAGCATGTTTGTCTTTTTTTTTTTCTTATTCTTCTGTTTACACATTATTACATGCCTGCTCTCTTACTCAATAAGTGGTTATTCTGATAAAAACAATGTTACATGATGCATCCCACTTATCTGATGGATTTCCATTATCGAATGTTCCTGGTTGCATGTTACTTGTGTATAATACTGTAAATACATACATGATGTCTCTCAATAATGTTCTTTTCTACTTTTTCTATTCCTAAATAGGCATACTGCTTATACAGACAAAACAAGTTAGATGAAGCTCTTCAGTCCTTGAAAAGCCAAGAGAGAAGTTCTGCAACCATGCTTTTAGAATCCCAGATATTATTTCGCTTAAACAAGATGGATGCTTGCATTGATATATATCAGAACCTTCCGAAGCCCAAGATTGAGTCTGTAGAGGTAAATTCTGTAGCTGGTTTGGTTGCAGCTGGGAGGGCTTCTGAAGTGAAACGCATGATGGACAAACTTGGGGTTAAAGCAAACAACAGCTTTGAGCTGGCATACAACACTGCCTGTTCTTTCATTGAACTGAATAAGTACACAGATGCTGAACAGCTCCTGCTCGTAGCCAGAAGGTAATATGTCATTTTTGTTTATTGAAATGGATGATACAAATCAAGTCATATTCTACTTACTGAGGAGATATTTTCAGGAAGTAACAGCTTTGTATTATGTTTATTACTATTATTTTTCACTCTTTAATTTTTATTGCAACATTTTTAACTTTTTGGTGGGCATAATTTTTTAATTTTTTATACTTTATTTTTATTTTTATAAAGACTATCTCTTAATGAAATATTTAGCCCAATGGATTTACTAGACAGCATTAAGGCATACAAACTTATCCTCTCAACTCAACCTAGCCTCACAACTGCTTAAGGTTTGCTGTGTGGATCTGGTTTTTTCTCCACTAAGCCCTTTATAAAGACATAATTTATGTTCAAATTTTGATTATGTCCTTCCTCATCAATTGTTTTTGAATGTTAGTTTGTCCGCTTCCTTCAACGATGTCCTTAAAACTACAAATCAGTTTATTACTAAGCACCCTTTATTTTTATTTATGCCATATCACCTATTCTGCTGAAAAAACTCGTGTTAAAGTGAGAATGAACTGGTGGAAGTAATGCACTTGGTTTCTCAGAATTGGCCAGGAAACAATGGTCTCCGATAACTTCCCTGAAGATGAAATAGAAAATGAATTGGCGCCGATAGCTGTCCAGTTGGCTTATGTTCAGCAGGTAATTTTGTACTCATTTCTGTACTTGTTGCAAAGTTGAAAATTCAATAGCCATTAATGCAAATTAGCTTCTTCCAACAGCTTCTTGGGCACAAACAAGAGGCCATTGAAGCTTACACGGACGTTATTAAACAAGATCTGGCAGATGAGTTATCACTTGCTGTGGCAGTCAACAACCTAATTGCTTTGAGAGGTCCAAGAGATGTTTCTGATGGCCTAAGGAAATTTGATCGACTAAGAGAAAAAGACAAACAAAACTTCCACCTTGCTCCTGGAGTAGACTTGAAGCTTTTTTCAAAACAAAGAGAATCAATATATGTGAATCGGGTCCTTTTACTTCTCCATGCAAATAAAATGGATCAGGTCTTTCTGTTAGCTCTTTATGTTTTTCAAGTACTATACAGTGAATATATAACAAAAGTAAGCCGTTGTGGGCTCCCCTTGCTGACTTCTATTTATTGCTGAAAATTTTCAGGCTCGTGAACTTGTTGCTGCACTGCCAGACATGTTTCCTGACAGTGTGACGCCTGCATTACTTCAGGCTGCAGTTTTTGTAAGAGAAAACAAGGCTGGGAAAGCTGAAGACATTTTAGGGCAGTTTTCAGAGAAGTTTCCTGACAAGTCCAAGGTTGTTCTCCTGGCGAGGGCACAGGTTGCAGCTGCTGCTGGCCATCCTCATATTGCAGCTGACTCCCTTGCTAAGATACCTGATATCCAGCACATGCCTGCGACTGTTGCTACTCTTGTGTCTCTTAAAGAGCGTGCCGGCGACATTGATGGTGCAGCTGCCGTGCTTGATGCTGCAATCAACTGGTGGTCAAATGCCATGACCGAGGACGACAAACTTAGTGTTTTAATGCAAGAGGCTGCTTCCTTCAAGCTCAGGCATGGCCGAGAAGAGGATGCTGCCCGTCTATATGAGGAGCTTGTGAAAAGCCATGGAAGTGTGGAAGCATTGGTTGGGCTTGTAACTACAGTTGCTCGTGTGGATGTTAAGAAGGCAGAAGCTTATGAAAAGAAGCTGAAACCTTTACCAGGTTTGAAGGCTGTCGATGTGAATAGTTTGGAGAAGACATCTGGGGCTAAGCATGATGAGGGAATTTCTCATGTTAGGATCACTGAGACATATGAAGAGGGGAAGAGTAAGGCCAAGTCAAAGAAAAAGAGAAAGAGAAAGCCGAAGTATCCTAAAGGGTTTGACCCTGCAAACCCAGGGCCACCACCAGATCCAGAAAGGTGGCTCCCCAAGAGAGAAAGGTCAAGCTACAGGCCTAAGAGAAAGGATAAGAGAGCGGCTCAGGTAAGAGGCTCCCAGGGTTCTGTAGCTAGAGATAAACATGAAGCTGGTGCCACATCCAACACTTCAAATTCAAAATCAAACCAAGCAACTACCTCCAAAGGAGCCTCTCAGAATGCAGTTGCAGAGCCATCCAAGCCTTCTTCATCTAAGTCGAGAAAAAAGTCTAGGAACTAGGTTAAAGGATCCAATTTTTTGGTTGGTTTCTTTTTTTAAATGTTGCAGAATTTTAGATGATTTAATTTTGGTTCCCTAGTGACTAAACTGAGATTTGGTAGTTAATGTTCGGCCTTTTTGCTGCTTACTTCTGAATCAAGACAATCAAAAACGAAATAGTTTGATAGTGAAATTGTTTCAGACTTTGACTCTGAAATTCAGCTGTTCTACTGATAATTTATCTTGTTTATTCCAACTTGGTCCTCTCTCTCTCTCTCTCTCTCTCTCTCTCTCATGCGTTATATGCCGTGTGAATTTACCAGAAATGACACAAGCATTTTTGGTGCTTTAACGGAGAATGGACTTGTTTATTGACATAAAATGTGAGATGCCTTGTATCTATGGATTTCCTTGAGAGATGCTTGGAGAGGAGGAGCATCTTCTTTGAGAACTCCACCAAGTTATGAAGAATTCTTGGCACTTGGGCTTCATGCACCGTGTTCTGTTTGCTTGGGAATAAAATATTCTATGTTTATTTATATGCTTTAATTTTTGCTCTTTTTAAGTGAAGATCAATCATAATGACCAAATAACCAATCAACCAAAAAAAGAAAAAAGTTCTGTACAGTCCCTTTGATCTTGGCTCAAAACTTCCTAGAATACATTCATCTGAATAAATAATACGCTTATCACATTGTATACCACATTTCACATAAAAATTCTCATCCTAATTATACAAAACCCCTTTCTCAAATTTTTATTTATTTATACAAAACCCAAGTGCTTTTTACTCTTCCTCGAGGTTGGACCATTTCAATGCAATTAATTTCCAATGTAGTTAGTTATATCTGGTTAGACTCTATACAACTACGTTGTTTAGCGTGTACTCTATTTTCAAACCCCACCTATGAGAGCAACGGATCCGAATTCATTAAAAAAATACCGCAGGAATAAATAAAGAAACAAATAAATTAATTAACAGAGAAAATGGTTTTAAAAAAAACCCTCCTAACTTCTGGAAGGAATTTGCTCAAAAGAAGAAAAAAACTTCTGAAAGGGGTTTAAAAAAAAAAAGAAGCGAAAACCCTTGTGGAAGGGATTATTTATGACCCAAAAGAGAAAAGGACTTGCGGAAGGGGTTATATGGCCAAGGGCCAAAAAGAAGAATAAAAAACTTGCGAAAGAAGTCGGATTCGGATTATCCTAAAGCCACCGAAGCCCAATCAAATCTACCACGCGTAAAAGTGGGTCCGGGTCACACGTCACCAAAGCCTGACCGCTTGGACACAGAGACCCAAACACAACTCTACCAACGCACTCACTTCCTCTATCTTCCCTCTCCAACTCACACTCACCCACCAAACCGTAAACCCACAATGACCCATTTACCCTCAGGCGGCCACAAATACAAGTCCTCTATCTAAATCCTACAAAACGAAAGAAAACAATAATTTGTAGCTCATGTGACTAAGAATATTATTTTTTTGACTCGAAATCAGCGATAAAGTTTTCTATTTTCTATCCCGCCAATGTCGTTTGTCCGAAAGAAAATATATAATATATAACAATTCACAATAAATGGGCGAAAGAAAATCCCGCCAATGTCATTTGTTAGAATATCACAATATCGTTTGTATTAAAAAAAATAAAAAATAAAAAGTGAGTGATTAATTTAGTTAAAAGTTAATTTGAAGGGTAGGGGGGAGAGACTATAAATGGGCGAGGGAGGCTCTTGTGGCTTGTGCAGCTGTGCTCTTCAGAATCAGAGCGAAACAACAAGAATTTCTTCTCCCGCCACAACCGACACGTGTCCTTCTCCCCACGCCCCTCTGTCCTAAATTGGACAATTCACCGTTACCCTTCACTTTGTCTCTCTTTTTTCAATATTTTTCTCGGGCTTTTACTATTTCTTTAGTTTTATTCAATTTTCTCGGCATTTCTCGTCCTCGTCTACCTCTCGTCCTCTCTCTCTCTCTCTCTCTCTCTTCCTCCCTATCTCTCTGTGTCTGTCTCCCTGAACACGATCGACAAGCTCTCGTCCTCTATTCGGATCGATTCCCACCTCAGGAAAAGACCAAAATCTCTTAAACACTAGAGTTTCCGTCGAATCGAACAAAAAGTTTTTATCTTTTTATTCTTCTTCTGTGAGGGTTCCGTACCAAGAGGCTTGGCTTTGTCGATTGCGTTCGTATGTGCAAATTAGGGTTGTGGTAATTGTTTCGATTCGTTTTTTATTCATTTGATTATCCCTCGTATTATCAATTTCTGCTTTCATTCTGTTAAAATATTGCGACTTTGATCTGTTCTATATTCAATATTTGTTTTCCTTGTTTCGTATAAACCCTAGGGTAGTTGAGTGAAAAAAAATTTAAAAAAGAGTAAATTCTTTGATTCTAATCCTGTAGATAAATTTCGGTACCTTTGTTTTCATTTTCGTTTCCTTCTAGCTGCTTTTAGGTTCTTCTCAAGAAACTCCGTGAAATTTTTGGGCGTCGTTTTAGTTTGCCATCAGAAATTGAGGGTTTGCTTGTTAGATCTTCCCCTTGTTTCTTTCCAGAGAAAACCAAAAAAAAAAAAGAGAGAGAAGTGTTTAGGATATCTAGGGTTTGTGTATAGTAGAGAAATTGGGTTGTGGTGTATATTCAATGGCCTTGAATTTTTCCTGTCGACCAATCTTTCCCGGACATCTGTCTGAGGACAATTTGGTTTCACCAATGAGGATTGCCAATGGGTACCTCGTGGAGGGTATGCCAGAAAGGAATGGAGATGGTTTCGGTAGGCCGTGGCATTCGAACAGGCAAGTGGAAGATTTCTTTGATAGATGTGATAGGGGCGGCTTACAGGATCCAGTTTCAAATGACATTCTTGATCTTTTGCCTTCGGACCCTTTCGGCATGGATATGAGTACCACGTTTACGGCGATATCGGGCTGGCTTGAGGATTTGGAAGTGGACTATGGTGGTTACGGAAGGCACCATGTGGGGCCAAGTAATGGTAATTATGAACTTTTTGCAGGATTGAATTTTATTTGGAATAATGCTATGAGGTTCCACGCTTTCCCTGGGAATATTGGGGTTGATCACAAGTCTAATGTAGCAAATGGATTTGCTGGGTGTTCAAAAGAGAAGGGAGATGGTGATGCCTCCTGCCACGGTGGTTTCGGATCAGCTTGTGCAGTGGCTGACATTTTGAATTTTGGCAACGAAAGTTGTTCCAATCAGAAAAATGTAGAGTTTCAGGATGGAAATGGGATTTTAACTGATGAAGATGGAGATGGAGGAACTCCTCCTTGTGCTTTGATGTTTGCCCTTGGTTATCTGGGTGTACGGGATCTCTTTGTTGTAGAGAAAGTTTGCAGGTCTCTCCGTTCTACTGTTCACGGTGACCCCCTCTTGTGGAGAAGTATTCACATAGATCAACCATTGAATGAGAAGATTACCGATGATATTCTTCTGCAGTTAACCAACAGGGCTCAAGGAAGTCTGCAGTGCTTGAGCCTGGTGGAGTGCTCTAAGATCACTGATGATGGTCTGAAGCGTGTGCTTGAAAGTAATCCTAGGCTAACCAAGGTTAGTATGACTTTTATCATTTTTGGCTTATGCACTGACTCCTAAATGTTTGGTCCATTTTACCTTAACTGTTCAGTGTTTTTATTAATTATTGTCTCTTTATAGGAAGTATATTTTTCCAGACCACATTTCTCTAAAAGAAATCATTTTTTGTTATTAATGTTCTACCTTAGACTTCATGGGCTCGAAGTGACTTTCTGTATACAGTTTGTTGCTGAGATATTTTATATTTTCTTTTATCTATAAAATGCAGCTTAGTCCCCCTAGAGTTGGTTATCCTCTGTTCTTTGTGTTGATGAAGTTGGAATTGTAGTTTTTGCTATGCATAATACTTAAGTTAGAGTAACTGCTCTCACAAGTTGTCCAGATGATAGGACGTGGTATCTTTTGCCTGCAAGTTTGTCTTTTACCAGTTACTAAATGGGACAAACCAAGAAGTAGCATACTATCCTAATGCTCTGACGACAGTTTTGGGTTGTGTCTTTATTTTCTATTTTCTCTCCCATTCTTTTTCTGTATCTTGCTCCTTATGCTTTGAAACCCCATTAGCCATTCCGGCACTGAATTTTTTTGGTAGCTCAGGTTTTCTTATGCCTAAATCCAGAACCTCATTTTTCCTGCTCAATTCACTCTATCATTCTTTATGAGAATGGAGTACTTTCTTCTAGTTCTACATAATGTTTTTGTTCATTCAATAACCTTCCTAAACATTTCCTTCATATATGCAGTTGAGTGTGCCTGGGTGTACTAAACTCAGTATTGAGGGCATCGTGAATAACTTAAAGGCTTTCAAGTCTAAGGGTGCACAAGATCTGAAGCATTTACGAATTGGTGGACTCTATGGTGTGACACAGCAGCATTTTGAAGAGCTGAAATTTTTGTTGGGCACTGATAGCCAAATGCAGCAGAATCCCCGAAGGCCCCATTTTTATCACAGAGGGAACTTTTATCTGCCCAGTGATGATGATAGCGACATTGATATTGAAATGTGCCCTAGATGTCAGAACCTGAGGCTTGTTTATGATTGCCCTGCTGAGGTTTGTCCAGGGAAAAGACATCCAACTCAGGTATGCAGGGCTTGCACACTTTGCATAGGGAGGTGTGTTCAGTGTGGTCGGTGCATTACTGATGATGAGTATGAGGAAACCTTTTGTCTCGAAAAGCTTTGCTCAGATTGTGGGAAGAGGCATAAGTCTCAAGAGAGGCAGGATAGAAAGTATGGTCCATCCAAGTCTGTCATTCTCCATGAACAGAATGATGGCTTTGGTCAACATGGCTAGATACTGTTGGTTTTGTAGATCTGCTGGTTTCATGTTATGGATGAGAAAATTGCAAGTGGTAACTAAGGCATCTGACCAAGAAAAATCATGACAAACTTTAAGATTATGGTTCCTTTACCTCGTATCGCTTGGTCAAGTGACTTTGTTGGGTCTAGCCCTATTGGTTGACTTCAACTTTGGTTCTTTGTATCTCATCTGAAGCTCTGAGCCCACTGCTATCTTCATGATGAATAGAAAAAAAAAATTGTAAAAAATAAAAACAGAGGAGATGGAAATTTGAGGGATGAAGGATCATCATAAGCAAAGTTCTGCGTCCGTCGTCTGGGGCATGAAGTTTTGTTAATGGTGATTCTTTTTGTTGGCTCTGGCACAAATAAAAGTTTTATGAGTTTGTTGGGTGATTCGCCTGTGAATATTAGGCTGTGAAGTTTGTTGGCATCTGACTGAGATGTGAGGTAGCCTACGTTCAACAGTAGGAGTAACTAAGTGTAAAGAGCAAAGTGGAAAGGTGACTTATTTGTTGTACTATGCATTTGCCATCGTGCTCCATAAACTCTTTGCTGGCCCGTGGAAGCACTCATATGCTGCATTGAAGCGGGGTTGTGTTGATTGTTCCAGTCATGCGATGAATTATGTCTATCGATCAGTGTTCCAGCTGTGCAGCGGTTTATGAAGATTGCTGTTCTAGTGGTAGTGTCTTCTGTGGCCCACTATTTGGGTTAAAGCCCCATGCAGAGGACCGCTCCTCTTCTACCTGGCTTTATATATACACTGATTTTTCCTGTATCATTTTTAATGTCATTTCCTGGCTTTGTTCTTGCTTAGCGCCATTGATGTAGCTATGAATGTTTCCTTCAACGGAAACGCTTAGTTGATTTCAAATGGGAATTGTACCATGTTATTTCTTTCGAGGAGGGTTTTGTTGGTTTCAGTTATGGTTTCTGGCAGTTAAAACTGTGTGTGCATTGAGCAAAAGTCATTTATGCTTGTTTTGATGCAGCTGAATGTTGTAAAATGTACTTGATAATCAATTTATGCTTTTAATTTCAAGTGAACAAAGCCATTGCATAAACTTTTTGAGCATACGTGCAGTCACATATTTAAGACTTATCATCCAATGAGGCCTCAAGCTCCTTGCATTGTTGATCTAGTATTTGTATTGTGGGATTGACAGATAGGTCTCAACAGAGTTATTTAAGAAATGATTTTGACTTCATTCCTCGACTTTATTCTGCAAAGCATGGCATATAAGTATGTTCTGTGACACTGTTCAACTTTAAAATGGATGGTGCATGTTTATCCGTCCTCAGTCCTGACCTGATGGCCAGTCATTTTTATTGAAAGGTTCTTAGATAAAAACTCCATCTTCCTCTCTTCTTCAAAGGCTCTTTTTAGAAACGAAAATGCAAACTTCGGAAAAAAGTGGTTTTTAAGTTATCAAGTCATCATCCAAAACCACTAGTCACGTTTTCAATGCCCCTCTCTTCAGCACCTCAGAAATCGGCTGTGCTGAGAATGAGAGACATTCATGGCATGCATGGTCCAAGTCCCAGCACATCAAAGACAATGATTATACTCTCGCATTTCTTTCGTGTGCTAACTCTGCTATCAGATTCTCTTGCCAGTGGCATTTTGGTTCCTGCAAATCTTCATTATGCGTACATGTCTTTCGACGATATCGTTAACCAAATCTTGCCCTCTCTCATCTGGCTTCTTGAATAATTATGTACCATGCGAAGGAATAAATGAGCAAACTGTAAATTTTATTATTAAATCAATGTTGAGGTGACAAATGCAGCTATAAAAGTGCAACACTAAATGAAGACAAATGGGATTAAACTGGTTATTAGTGGGCATATTATTGCTGCAAGGAGATGGAAGAGGCTACATTGTTCGACACATGTAGTGTTCTATGTATCTGATTCTTTCGAAGATTTCTTCCGGAGCTTTTCCACCCACTTGAAGCTTAAAATTGCCTTCCCGAAACTGCTCTTTGATCCATCCTTGCCCTTCTTCTTGTCATTCTCTGATGATCCCGGTGGTGGTGGGTCGGGGTTGTTATCCCATTGATCAGCCCAGGACAAACCAGAATCCATGTCCTCTTTCTTTTCTTTTCTTCTCTTGTGCGTTTCTTGGTTTGGAACTTGTTTTAGACGCAAAGCTTTGGCAATGTGTTGCAAAAGGGTTATTTGCTTATTTTAATCCAAATCTGCTTTTCCTTAAAATTTCAGTGAAAGGACGGGTTTGGCAGAAGTTAGTTATTTCTGATGAACAAGTTTAGAAATTTGTCTAACGGTCTTTTGCTTATTATGTAGCTCGATGTTTCTCGAACCAACTTCGATTCTTAATTTGGTTATGTGACATGTCCTTTATTTGACTAAAGTAAGAGATTCGGTCTTTTTTTCTTTCTGGCCGGAATAAATTTGGTTTAAAGTTGGTTATTTTAGTAAATAACCTCTTGTTGACCAAGTCTCACAGGAGGCAACGGAATAACTTACAGGGCTTGGCATGTTATAGCCATTCAGTCAATGCACATTTTTGGAGAGTCTGTTATTCTTATTGTCTGAGATGCACATCGTCTCCTCTTAGGCAGTCCAATATGGTTTTTTTTAGTTCCAATTTTTATTTAATAACAAACAATATATTGAGGTTAGGGGATTCGAACATGGGACCTTCGGTGTATCTGATTTTTCATGTAATAGGTTCAAGCACCAGTGAAGTGATGTCATTAACAATCATACTGCAAATCAGGACCATAAGTTTTACTACGGTTTTTTTGGGCTAACCAAGTTGCGGAGGAAGCAGTCAAAGATTGCAGATCAAAAGTATATATTATGCATCAAAACATTCGAACTGTATAAATACACCATGAGATCTAATTCAATTGACAAATACATTGGGAACCAATGGGCTACAATCTAAGCCTCAAGGGGAGGGGCAACAAGATAAGGGTAAGCTTTACTCATCCTTTTACTTTGAGGCTCATCATCACTAGAAAAATTCAACGTGACCTGCAATTTCTCTACACAACAACTTAGCCTCACTGGCTAACTTCAGGCTCTTAACAATTGCAAGCCCTGTTTGCTTGTGTGTAGAAGTTGGGATATATTGCTTGGCCTCTTCTTCCTTCCCCAACAACAGAGCTTCCCTTGCAGGAATCACATTTTCCCACCAAAATTCCCTTAAAATTCCATGCATCAAGTTCCAGTAGCTACGGTCCCTGCACACACGGAATATAGTGCTTCCGTTTGGTGTCCAGCAATACAGATCAACCCACTCTCTGTCCATTATCTCCATCTGACCCTGCACCTGAGGCATGTAATAGAACGGCATAGTTGACCAGGGCAGACCCTTCTCAGGCTTGCCCTTGTTATATGGACACTTCACTTCCAGTATCCCACCACCTTGAAAGCAATCGATAAGACCATCAAGAAGACCATCAGGGGAGGCACCAACCCAACCAAGTCGCTCCTCTGTGTGGGTTGCAAATCCGTATGAACTCACTTCACGACCTGTGATGCTTTTGTACTTGCCAATGGCCACTTCTTCATTGAGTACGCCCCATTCCATGGCTCTTTTAGAAGCTTCCACAATTTGTTTCTCTGATTCAAATACCTTCTCATGCCAGAGCTCCGGCCGACGGTTCCCTTTCCAAAATCCCAAGGCAGTGCTGAAGGTGCTTGTGGTGAGCTTGTCCCTTCGTAGAGCAAACCACTCCTCTGATCGTTGGGGAGCATCAGATGGTGAAAGCTGGGTGGCCATCACTAAGGACGATGGGGGACGCATGACAAGAGGGAAAATTGGAGAGATCACCGTTGAGGTGCATGTGGAAAAAGGTCTCACAATCACATTTGCACCTATTTTCCTTGAAGATAGAAATTCTACAGCTTTCTGGTGAAAGCTGCAGAATCTGGTGCAGCAGGGATTGCTCATTGCTGATATGACAATGGCGCCCATGGCCACTTTGTTTGGACGAGAGGCCCTGCAAAAGCCACACACTGCTTGAAAGTTTAGTTGAAGAAACTTCCTTAAATTTTTATATGCAAAATATTGAGCTATTTGTTTACAAAATTAACAAACAATGCAAAATAGCTGTTGGACACATATATAACATTACACAAACAGGCAGTGATCTTCTCCTTAATCAAAAACTCAAAGGGAAGCATATTCTATTCTTCCTCCGTCAGGACAAGTATTGATCCTTCCTTTTATCAAAGAAGGAACTTAAAATTCAATGCTTTTCCTACTCACTGCATTATGCCAACCCTATGTGGGTGGCAAAACGCTCGAACACAAAAAAATGCAGATGGCTCAGCTCAATGAGGAAACAAAGAAAACCCAAACGCAAAACTTTTAGGCCTCAATATTAAGTTTACCCAATTCAATTTGAGTGAAAAAAACCCACATCATTGGCATGCCTTGGTTCAAAAATGAGGGGGGAAATTGAGACCAAAGGTGTTTGATTTTATACCTGAGAGACGGCTTGAATTAAAGACTCCGACTTTGTGAGTTGCGAAGGAAGCAGAAGCTGGTTTGATATTATGAAAGGGCACTCTTCCATGGAGACATTTAAGAGAAGCAATGGAATGAGAGGAAGAAATTTGAAGGAGCTTCATCTATCACAAATTTCTGGCAACCATTACTAGGGTTTTGCTACTCCACAATGAGAGAGGGAGAGAGAGAGAGAGAAGGCGGGTAGCAAATGATAACATTTCATTTTACAAGATACAACGTTTTTTATAGCTAGTTCAAAACGTCGTCGTCTTACAGGATACTATAAAAGTATAAAACGGCTACCAAACGCAGCGTTTAGCGTGTGGAACTTTGAGTAGAAGTAACTAACTATAAAAGCTCATTAACCACAGTGGAAGAGAGAGAGAAGAGAGAGAGGTCCAGCTGAGTTCGTTCTCCTTTCTTCGCTAATAACAAGCAAAGCTTTTACTTCACGCTCTCTCTCTCTCTCTCTCTCTCTAGAGCTCTCTGTCTGAGCTAAAAACCCAAACTTCCGTCTGCAGAAAGGGAAGCAATAATCCTAAGCAAGGCCCAAATCTCCATCTCATTCTCTCTGAAGAAAGCACAAGAGACCTTCTAATAATGGGCTTGCTGCTGCTGCTCATGGAGACCCTCACTTTCTTCTTGAACCTCATCCCCTTCTAATCAAACTCAGTCTCGCAGTCTCTCTCTCTCTCTAGCGCGTGCCCAACGGATTTAAAGACCCAATTTTGAGTAAACCCAGTTTCTCAATTTCAACACCCAGTCACCAACCACCATGTACTTGTCGGAAAAGCCTCGAGCAATCGATTTTTACAAAGAGGAAGGCGGCCGAGACATGATGATTGAGGTGGTTTCCAATGAAGACCTCTCTCAATCTCAAACTCATCACCCCAACCATCAACCACAGCAGCAGCAGCAGCAGATGCTTTTGGGGGACAGCAGCGGCGAGGACCATGAAGTTAAGGCCCCGAAGAAGCGAGCCGAGACTTGGGTCCAAGACGAGACTCGGAGTTTGATAGCTCTGCGCCGTGAAATGGACGGTTTGTTTAACACTTCCAAGTCTAACAAGCACTTGTGGGAGCAGATTTCGGCTAAGATGAGAGAGAAAGGGTTCGATCGGTCTCCTACTATGTGCACCGACAAGTGGAGAAACTTGCTTAAAGAGTTCAAAAAGGCTAAGCACCATGACAGGGGAAGTGGGTCAGCTAAGATGTCATATTACAAGGAGATTGAGGAGATTTTGAAGGAGCGAAATAAGAACGCGCAGTACAAAAGTCCCACACCTCCAAAGGTTGATTCTTTTATGCAATTCTCGGACAAAGGTATTTGCTTTTCCTGGATTTTTGGTTTCTGACTAAAATATGATTGCCTACCTTTTATGTATATGTTGGTCTTCATTAGTTTTCCATTTTTGTAGTCTTTCCTCTTTCCCTGAAAAAGAGATTGGTACCATATTAATGTATTAGAAGCTAAATTTAGAGGGTTTCATTTAGTATTTTGAATTTAGAAATGTTTCTGTATCTGGAAATGGGTATTATTTGGGGTTTGGAGTATAAAAGGTTTGTAACAATTTATAATTGAGGACTGAGGAAACTTCTGGTCCTTTTTACCTTAATAAAGTCATCCTCTTCAAACTGCTGATTTGAGTGCTTCCTGCAGTAATGGCATTTAGTTTAGACACAGATATGATAAATCTACAGGAACATCTTGGAGTGTGGTTAAAGATAAATGGAAGATACAAAAATCTTAACAAGTAATCTGATGTTATCTGGAAAACAGGACCTTACGGTAAGTTACTTTTGAGGATGTTGTAGACCTATTGCTTAGATATCTAGACTACTAGTTGGGGTAGGCTTAGGGTCATGATTTTATAAACCAGTGGACGGTGATTAACAGATTAGTGGAACCTAGTGAATAGTCAATTTCTGCTCGGTTGCAGACTTATGTTGAGACTGGAAATGCACTCTATAGCAATTGTTTCCCTAAATCTAGCGCTTAACTTAAATGAATGGAAAGATGAGAGAAGAAGCAAGAAAGAATATTTGGATTGTCAAGTGGTCTTGTTTTGGAAATGTACTCCATTTGCAATTGCATGATATAATAAACGATGGATAAGGTACTAGCTTAATGTGGTAAAGCATTGAATTTGTCCTTTTGCTTATAATTGTTGATTATGGAGATGTCATATGCTAGGTTTTATAGAGTGTTGAACATGCATGAGAGTTGCATAGTATTTTGTAAACTATTGATGATATGGCTTCGTACAAAACAAATCTTATACACAAGGAAGTTTTCATCTGTAGTTACACTATTTTGTGACTTAGTCTCATGGTACTCTGGCAGTCTTTCCTGACACATTATAGACTGTATAAAAACCGTTTCCTGTTACGTTTTCTGTAGTGCGTTGTGCATATTTTATAAATAATTACACGTGTCTTGGAGTTAGAAGAAAACCTGTCATGTTTAGCTTTTGTAACTGACCATGGGGATACTTAGCAGTTAAGTTATGCTATTTTAATGTTCCCTATCAGGAACAACCAGCATTGCAATTCGGGGTAGGCCCTGACCTTGTAGACGAGATAAACCTGGCTCTGATACCAATTGATGTAGTACAGCCCGTAGGTGTTAGATTAAGCACTTAAACAATAGAACATAGAAGAATATAAGAAACCGAGGAGAAGAAATATGGATCGAAAAGACGAGATAAAGGGCAGAAACAGTAGAACAAAAAAGAATATCGGAGATTGAGGAGAAGAAATATAGATCGAAGGGACGAAATCAGAGAGTTCTAGGAAAAGGTTTACTCAACATTCAAATCTGAATTTTAAAGAACTACATGGGGGTATTTATAGCAAACTAAAACCTAGACATAATAGGATAAAAATCCCTTGCTTAAACAGAAATCCTAACCCAAATTAAATATGAAACTTAAAACTAGAAATCTGGAAATCTGGAAAAGTAGAAATCCTACTTGAATTGGGAAAACTAGTGAATCTAGGAAACTAATAAATTTTGGTCCTAAGCGTCCTGCATCAGGTGGCCTGGATGGGCTGGTTCTTAGAGGGTTTTCCTCCCCCCTTCCTTAATTTCGTAGAGGTTTCTTCCATTTTGTCTCTAATTTGGGGTGGGCTGCAGCTCAGGTGAGCCCCTGCTATAAGGTCTCTCATGGCCCAATTATTATTACAGCGCAGTGAACCTCCGGCCAAGAGGCCAAGGTTGCTTGCTAACTCTCAGCCACTTGTTAGAAGGAAGTGTTCCGTCCCGTTCCCCATGCATCAAATGCTGCATGGGGATTGTCTTACATGATTCACTTGAATGTCCTTTTATGTTCCAAGTCATTCCTTTTCTTTTCCTTCATTGGGCAGTGCATTATTGTTCTCCAGTCTTTTTATTTTGAAAATGCTGCTTTCTTGTCTCCTAGTTTCATAAGTGACGTCCTTCTGCCCCACCCATCCTTTATCTATGTTGTGTTGATAACATTGGAACAACCATTTTAGTGATTTTCTGCCCATGCAGGTATTGAAGATGCAAGCATTTCTTTTGCACCTGTTGAAGGTATTATCAATGTAATCTGAATTTTTGTATTCTGGTTAATGTTTATGCCATTTGATCACCTAATTATTAGTTTGCCTGATAACTCATGACCACTGTTAGAATCTGTTAGAATATGATTACTTATTACTTGTCATCTTTTGAGGAATGAACAATTTATTCAGGTACAAGCATCTCAAATAGCTGATCTCAAGGCTAATGTTGGATATTAGCATAATAGATAGAATTCATGATTCAATTACCAATTATGTTTTTTACTTTCCTTTTGGCCGGAAATGCTGAGTTCTTGAAGTGCAAGGAGTAAGGCAAAATAGGATAATGTGAACTCTTCTGCATGTTACTTCTATATTCTGCTTCATCATATTGTTTTAAAAGTCAATTTCTTTCAAAGAGGTGTCTGTCCTCCCTTAAGTTCCTTGGTGTGCAGCTAGTGGGAGGCCAACGCTCAATCTGGAACGACGTTTGGATCATGATGGTCATCCTCTTGCCATAACTGCAGCTGATGCGGTTACAGCGAGTGGAGTTCCACCTTGGAATTGGAGAGAAACCCCTGGAAATGGTAAGAAAACTAAATTGAATTGTAGTTGTGAAATTTTCTCTACATGTGTCTTGAGTGTTTATGCTCCAAATGTTTTGTATGAATGAGTAGCACTCAAATCTTCATTTTTCTTACTCAGATATGAGTCACTGGTAAGATGGTTCACTTATTTCAAATTATTTTCTCCTTTTTGGCAGGTGGGGAGGGTCAATCATGTGGTAGAGTCATATTAGTCACTTGGGGTGATTATACTAGAAGGATTGGTATTGATGGAACTGCCGATGCCATTAAGGAGGCAATTAAGTCTGCTTTTAGGTTGAGAACAAAACGTGCCTTCTGGTTGGAGGATGAAGACCAGATAGTCCGCAGTCTTGACAGGGACATGCCTCTGGGGAATTACACCCTTCATCTTGATGAAGGTATAGGTTTCGTAATGGCCATAATGATTTAAAACGTTCCTTTGACATCAGCTAAATGAAAAAGTGGTAGAAAAGTAGCAAATGTTATTCACAGTATTTAATAGAATTTTCATAAAAATTAATAATGTTCTGCTCCACCTTTTATAATGAAAACTTGATGCTAGAGTCCTAATTTCAGGGGTGGCCATCAAAGTGTGCCTCTATGATGAGTCAGACCATATACCAGTACATACAGAGGATAAGATTTTCTACACTGAAGATGATTATCGTGATTTTCTGACCCGCCGGGGGTGGTCATGTCTGAGGGAGTTTGATGGGTACAGAAATATTGAAAATATGGATGATCTTCGACCTGGTGCAATATACCGTGGTGTGAGTTGAGGGAACCATGTATTTATCATGTTTCCTTCTTAATGTAAGTGCGGATGATCCGTATTGTTAAGTCATGTTTAATGCTGCACTTTGTGTTATGGTAGAACAAGGACAAGGACAAAGGCCTTAGGCACAGATTTTAATATTGCACATACTGGCCTGGACTTTGATGTTTGTAAATATGTAATTTTTCAAGATATAAAGAAGTTTCAAGCCTTCTACAATTCATTTTTGGACAGATTAAAAATATCCTTTTCTAGTAATTACGTTTGGGTGTAAATACGTGATTCTCTTGTTTCTTCTATGCTTCATTTTTGGATAGATTAAACATTTTATTTTCTATTAATTACAATGTATCTTTTGTGTGCACTGATTTGACCCAAATGATGGAATTTTCCGTTTCTCTACCACTAATATTGGCGCTGTATTATTTTTCTTCTCCTGGTGAGGGACCGTGGTTGAGTATTAGGACATGTTTACTAAAGGGAATGGGAGTGATTCCATTCCACTTACTCCAATGTTTACTATTGTAAACTTTAGGAATGAATAGTAAGATGGGATCCACACAAAATCGGTAATTTTACTGATATTGAAGGGATTTTGATTACTGAGTGAAGAAGAGGTAGGATTGGAGAAGAGGGAAAGGGAATCAGATTTGTCATGCCAAAACTACCCTCATATTTTTACTTTTGTGAACTTTAGGGGTTCATGCTAGCCCAAACTTGGTTGCACTCAAATTTGGTTCTACTCTCCTAGCCCAAACTGAGGCCAGCCCATTTTATTGGGCCGAACATTGTGGTGAATGAATGCATAAACAATCTTTAAATACCAAGAGTGAGGAGTTCAATCCCACCATCAAATCATTTAAAATCCATTGATTTCCTCACATTTTGTTGATGGTGGTATAGAACCCCTCAAATAAACTCCTCACTCTAAATTACTCATTATAGCCTTTCCTACCCAAGTGTTGAGCTTTCTCTCTCTTATTGCAAAGGGCTCGCTACAAGATGAACTTGGGATGCTCAAAATAATCAAACAGTTGCAGATATCTCCTTTTTTAAGGATGGTTATTCATGCCAATTAAGTGATGGTGGGATGAAACCCCTCAAATAAACTCCTCATTATAGCCTTCCTACCCAAGTGTTGAGCTTTCTCTCTCTTATTGCAAAGGGCTCGCTACAAGATGAACGTTGGATGCTCAAAATAATCAAACAGTTGCACATATCTCCTTTTTTGAAGGATGGTTATTCATGCCAATTAAGTGATATATGTGGTGCATTTTGAAGAATACGGAAACTACAAGATCCTTTTATATATGAAAACTGCTAGATAGTAGTCTTATATGAAATGAATACAACTCAAACACAAGTTCCTCCCACCCACATACAAATTATACAACATCCAATGGTAGCAAACACCAAGGCGGAGAACATCTTACTGATAAGATCAAGTCATCGTCCTCTTTCCAACTAGTTTTTCTAACCCAATGTGAATAAAAGATTCACAGTTCCAAAAGTCAAGCAAACATGGATATCCCCTCCACTCTCCTTCCGCTACTGCTCATCCCATTCGTCATTCTTGTAGGACACTAGAGTGTCAACCTTGTGAATCTGCATGGTCAGCAAACAAAAATATTGTCAGCCGCCAAACCCGTTTCCCTTTTCTATGGTAAAGAGATTTCTAAACGGATAAATAAATGGGATTCAATTTCTGGAACTTGCCTTGGTGTCAAAGGAATGCAATTTCACAATTTGTGGATTTGCAATCAGTTTGGGGTCACTCTCAACCCAAGTGAATGGGACTGCAAGATCTTTATCCGTGTATGCCAAAACATCGAACACACCTAAAGCAAACAATAACATGAACATGAACATGAACATGACGAACACCAAGGTCAAAGAAATAAACCATTTTTTTTCAATTGGGTGAATGAGTGTGCTCTTACAGGCTTCATCAAGGCACGGCAAGTAAGTAATGCTTGAAGCAATCTGCCTCATGATTGCTTGAATCTCCCTCATGATTTCCTTGTCACTCTTTTCCCTCGACTCCCTTCAGTCAAACCAAACAAAACAGTGAGAAGAGATTTAGAAAAGAATTGAAAATTTGACAACTGTATGCAACATGAGGGACACAGTTAAAAAAAATCCAAAGTTGAATTGAATTACCCCTTCTCAACGACCTCATTGTCAGTCTCAATGCTGAAGTTCCACCTCTCTAGAACCTCATTAGTCGCCTTGCTCAGTATGACCAGAACCACTCTCTGTAACTTGCCAGATTCCAGCCATTCTTTACAAGATTGAAGAATATAAAATATCAGTCACCCAAGAACAACATATTTCAATCAACCCATGTAATTATATTTGGTGTAGATGAATAAATCGTTTCATACTTTCAAAGTTGAGTTGTTAAATTAAGATTTAAACACAAACAGACCCGAAACGATAAAACCCTAAATAGGTATTACTTACCAGAAAGCTGAGCAGTTAGGTTGGCAATGAAGGATTTGAGGCCTTCATCTTGAGTAAGCAACATGGGCAGCCCATATTTCATCACCTTTACAAAGCTTTCT